>PVIC010010207.1:0-44107 GCA_004025085.1 Thryonomys swinderianus | reverse complement strand
GTATTATCATTGTATTTTTATCTTGGAAAAAATATGTTATACCAAAGGTGATCCCCTTCAAAAATCTCAGGAAATGCCTGGGACAGGAAGATATGTTAGAACCAGAACTTGTAAGCTGGCACACTGAGGAAAAAGGGAGGAAAGAAAGACAAAGTACTAGAGAAAAATGTTTGAAAAAAGAAATGCGTGTGTGTGTGTGCGCGTGTGTGTGCGCGCGCGCGCACACGCACACATCTATGTGTTGGGAGAAGTATTAAATAACTAAGTGATCAGTAGACACACACACACACACACACACACATTACATTATAATGTATTTTACAGGCCTAGTCTGGGTATATGGAACGACTCAGGCACAAAGTGTCTACATGCTCAATATATCTATGTTTAATGTCTTTGGTTGCACAATTTTCCTTTCTCTTTAAAAATAAGGGCGACATTCCCAAAGGTGTAAAAAAGAAAGTGAATTTTTATGGGTGATTCTGAAGTTGACAATTTTCTCTCCAAGTGAGAGAAGAATTAAGCTACAAAAAGAGAAGGTCCGAACAAGGCACCGCCCAAATGCAAACTCAAAAGTAATCTGTGACACCCCCTCCCCCCACGCTGACAAGGGCTTTGGCCTTGAACTCCAGCTGTGTTAACTGCTCACCACCCTCACCACCCCGCCCCTGCGCACCTTTCCTCCAGTTAGCTTCTCACAAAGGTCTTGCTAGCAAGTAAGGGGACTAAGGGCATTCTGGTGCTGTCCCAGGTCCTGAAATGCCCCGCGTTCCCATCCCGGTGAACGAAGTGGCTCTGGAGAGCTCCCCTCTAGCCTACTGTTGTGTGGAAACTAATTTCCATATAATAACATTTTGTTATTTGTAATAAATCATACCCACAGTAAGGTGACTGGGTTATGTCATTATTTGCAAACCTACAGAATGTAATTATAATATGTCTGAAAACCTCCATGCAGAACAGTGCTGTTCCAGCTGCAGAACCGTCCAGTAATAATAAAAATTTATACTGTGCTTTATGTGACTGCTCATCACAGTAACTCCTGTGCCAAGGGAAAAGAAAGCCCACAGCAGTGACAAATTCATGAACATGGAAACCTTGTAAATGCCAAACTAGTTGATCCCAAAGCTAGCTATACGGTTTGCTTTTTTTTTTTTTCTTATGAACATTTTATAGTAAAAAACTAGTGCCCAGGTTTCCTCTGTATTCAAGACAATGAGCTTTTGGAGTTTCTTTTTATGCACTGAATAAATACACATCCATCAGCATTGGCTAGTTTAGGTTCGTTTGCATTAGCTTTTTTAAAAAAATGTATATGTTGATTCCTTTCACTATTTCTTCCCTTGTCCTCTCTTTCTCTTTTCACTTTTGGGAATAGTGCCCTTATTTTAAAAGAAAAATTTTAAATGCAACCAAGAACTTATTGAACCCTTTACTTCCTATGTTCATCATTATTTTCCTAGAATGTATGATCTGTTGGTTCTCGTGAACATAGCAATGCAGGTTTGGGGAAGGGAGTAACTGTTAGACACAATGCTTAGTCAACTAGGATATTTCCAAAAGTTCATCCTTTGTTGAATTTCACCCAAACATAGAATCCTATCGATGCATTAAAAATGGACCATTCAATGCTATCATTCCCCTCCAACTTGGTACAGAGTGGCCTTCATCTTTGCGTGTCCTGATAGATTTTTTCTTGCAAAGACTGACTGATCATAACATGCTCTGAACTTCTAGGTGGGAGACTGTGTTTCCTGGTAGCAGTCCTACCAAGAGCAGAGCCTAATAGTTTCAGAATATATGGACTTAGTGGCAGTAATTTTTTACCATTTAGTACCTTGAGAACTCTTATAAGTCTGGAGAGATATTTCCCCCACTTTAGCCACAGTGGTCTTACTTTCATTACATGTGTGTGGCGACAGATCTCTAAGATAATTTTTGTTTAGGAATGTGAAATTTACCTTCAAATCCAAAACTGAAGTGAACCTCTTTCAGTAGGACTAACGGGCTTGTGTATAAATCTTTTTCCCCGGGATGTTTGCAGTTATTGATACTGAGTGTGATCGTTTATCATGGACAATACAGAACAAAAAATAATTTACTAAGTTTTCTGCTCCTGTGTGATTCCACTTTGGTGCTGAAGACTTGATATTTTGTTCCTTAGCCATTTCTATCTGCGTATTTCCACACCCGCTTCCTTCTTTCCTTCCACTGTGGGAAGTTGTTGAGTGAAAGTGCTCTTATGCTGGTTGTAAAGGAATTGGAGCCTGAAAGATTGTTTTTGTTACTGTATGTGCAGTTGATGAAAACTCATTTCAGGTTCTCAGAGTTTCAGAACCAGAATGGAGGTGGAATGGGGCAGCCTCAATGGGCTTTTAGTGTCTGTGAAGCATGGTAGCAAAATATGTCACTAGGGAGAAGGCTTGTCTCAAAAGCCACTGATGGGAATACTGGGCAGGGCCAGCCCCAGCACCTTCTGAGCCCAGGATACCTGCAAGGTCCATAGCAGCCCGTCCACAGCAGGGGCTAGTAGTCCTTAGGATCATGCTTTGATGACAAGTGAATGATATAGAATACAAGCTTCTGTTGCAATAGAAAATGAAAAAGCAAATAAAACTGCACAAGCATACTGGTTCTCTGTCCCCCCCCCTTCCCCCTAAAAAAGGAAGGACTGGAAGGAAATGTATCAATGGGACCAAAATACTGTTTCCATCTCTGTTGGTGGGATTACAAATACTGTTTTTTTCTTATTTCTGCTTCTCTAAATTTTCCAACACAATGAGCATATATTATATTTCAAGGAAAAAGACATTTTTTAAAAGCCTTCTGAGACAGGGGCTTCCCTGACTTCCTTGATCCCTATTCTAATGAGTCTTTCCCATTCCTCTCCTCCTTGAGGAGGAAAGCCTTCCTCATTAAAGTGCCCCTAAAGCCTCCCCTCACCCCCACCTATCTTCAAAGAAATGTCTTGAGGAAATATCAAAGGGCCATGTGTGTGAGTGTGTGTGTGTGTGTGTGTGTGTGTGTGTGCGTGCAACTGTGTGAGACAGAGTAATCATTATATCAGGAAGGGATAAACCCACCATAGAAATGCAAAATAGAACAATTGAACGGAAAGGCAAGAGCAAACTATGAAGAGGTCCCACCTTGACAAAGGTAACAATGAAGAATTAAAATCCCACCCCAGAAACTGTCAAAGGGCAGAAGATGACAGGAGTGCTACATAATAGAGATCTCTCCTCGGGAGGGGGAGGGGACATGTCCTTCAGCCTTCCCTGGCCTCGGTAAAACAAGAGAGGAGGGAGGATGCTACAGCCCAGGGAAGACCTTGGGAGCCCAGCCTGGGACAAAGGCCCAACGAGTGGAATCAGACAAAGGACCAATAACTGGAGCAGTAAGGGCTGCCGCTGACCTACGGAGTCAGATAGTGTGGTCCGACCCCTTTCCGGGCACACCTTGACCTCAGAGACAAAGCTGGATCAAAGCCCCCGATTTTACAGAAGCTGGTCCCCTCAAGGAAGATTGTTGTGGGTCTCGGGTACTTGGTCCCAGTGACGAGCTGGCCAATACAAGGGAGTCTTTGTAATCCCGCCCCAGAGCTAGGCCCCATGGGAAATCCCACAGAATGAACATCTCAGTACTTCTAGGGAAACAGAAGGCTCTGGTTGTGCACAGGGACAGATGCATATTCGGAACGTGTGTGGCTCCGTGTGAGTGCTACGGGGCTGTGCTGTGATGGCCTCATCACACTGCAGAGCCAGCTGCGGGGAGGAGAAGCACTACAGCTTAGGGAGCGGAGGGTCAGCAGGCTGGGACTTAGCGGGGAGAAGCAGGATAGTGAGGTCAGGAGCCCAGAGCCGGGGAGGCCCATTCTATGACCCCAGGGTCCCTAGCAGCTGCTATCCAAAGAATCTTGCCTTCTACACCATTCCAGCATTCTACCTTAGCCTCACCCCTGGACGGGACCGGCTTGGGTCAGTGGCCTGTGCCCCAGCCTGCAGCTGTAGCCTTTCCTGCCAGGTCCTTCAAAACGTCTCCTTTTCCCAGTCCTCACCCTCTTGTCCAGCAGCTGTAGGAAACCCACTTGGCACCAAGCACAAAGACCTAGGAGCTTGGAGTATCTGATCGGAGCCTCCTGTGAACGGGGGGGTGGGGTGGGGGGGCTGTCATTGACCAGCAGCCAAAGCATGAAGGAGCCCCTAGGATCTGCGCTCCCTGCGGTCACCCCTCCCTCTCTCCAGAGCATGCAGCGTGTGGAGCTCCCGCAGCATCTGTGACAGGAGCATCTCAAAGAAGGACGTGAGATTCCAGCACCCGAATCCGTTAAAAACCCGTGAAAGAGCAGGGATAATTTATGAGGAGGGCTCTAAAGGAATGCAGGCAGAGGCGGGGAGGTGGAGGGAGACAACCTGGACACATAAATATCTAAAACAGACGCAGCGGCTCCTACCTCGTCAAGTCCCAAGACATAGAATATTACAGTCCGCGGCTCGTGTGGTGCTCGCGTACTCCTGCAGCGCTGATACAATACAGTCAATGCATTGTGACAGTAGCTGAGTGGATTCTATGTGCTGAACAGATGTCTTCTAGCAGACAATGTTTCTGTGACTGTATCACATTGTGCTTTCATCAATTATACATCACTCCTCATTACAGAGGCAGGTGCTCGTGACGAGACGTGGTGGTATGTGAGAAACCTGGCCAGGCTAAGAAGCAGAGGCAAACTTGGGGGGAGCCTAGCGCACACTGGGTTCCTTGGGTACCGGGACGAACTCCCTCCCCCAAAGACCCCATTTTACCCTCTCACCCTGCTGCCTCCTTCTAGCTCTATCTTAATACCCTTTCTCTTATACTGGCTGAGTTAGGGTCATTGGTTTTCACTTTAAAAACAACTATTACAGATAATGTCAAGTTGTGTCGAATAATGAGCCCCATTTCACATACCCATCACCTTGTAATCCAGACGAAACAGCCATCAGGCTTTGCTGTCGCTGGTTTCACCTCCTTAACCCTGTTTGTGCTGAAAGATTTAAAAATGAATCCCAGGCCTCCGGTGATTTCACCCCTGAAAAACTCTGTATGAGTAGAAATACATCTATTTTCCCATGTAATCCCCTGTTCGATAGCACCCCTTGAGAAATTAACACTTCCGGTTGTCATACCCACTAATCAGACTCATTGTTGGGTCTTTCAAGCCCATGAGCCTTGCTGAATGCTGCTGGGACAGTCCCGCAGAGCAAACCCCTGACAGACATGGGGTGGGACAGGCAGCCACGACAGGAATAACTCAGACGCCCTGGATGCTTCTTTCTCGCATAAGCCAGTGCTTTCCAAAATGGGGAACGCTGCCCTCGTGCTATGCCAGGCAAATCTAGGTGGTGCACGGACACGCGTTAAACTAAAAGACAGCCGCCATATTAGATCCGTGGATTCAGGGATATCCTGTCTGCAGATGGGATGAGCCAAAAACATTTGGTCACTTAGGATATATTTTGAGGGAAAAAATAATAATAATAATGCAGATGGTATTTGGAGAAGGAAAAAAAATCCCCAATGAGACTCAGACCCTGAATTTTGGGAGCCAGGCTGTGGTAAAAGCTTTAGGAGATGTGAGCTTCAGTCCAAGCCCTGCTGACGACCAGCTGGGTAACCCTGGTCTCTCACTTTACCTCTTGGCAGCCCCATTTTTTGCCTGTGTAATGGGGCTATAACAGATCCTTGAGAGCTGCACCCCAGCTCAAAGAGAGCAGAGAGGAGAAGGAGAAATCTTCTCTAGGGGCAAATTTTAAGATACACTAAGGACACCCCAGCTCTAAAGCTCCCCATACCTCCTGTCATTTTCCCATTCCCGGGGGTTCAGGCTCAACCAGGAATCTGGCTGCGTTGTGTTACAGTCCGTTAAGCCGACCATTGCAATAAGCATCGATTATCATGACAAACATGGTCGTGTTTACCTAAGCTCCCCGGTGCATAGGCAAATGCAGCGGGCTCCCGACCATCCCTTGCTTTACAAGAACGATTTGCCGTGTCTAGGAACCATTTCTAGAATTAATTTGCCTACTGCAAACAATTTATATTAATGAAAACACATTGAGTTGGGGGAGGCGGGAGGGGGACATTCTGCCTGCGGAATGTGTTTGCTTTGTTCACCTAGAATAAAAAGACTTTGACTGCGTGTTTGCTTTGCATAAATAAATAGCTGGGTGACAGGAGGACGGGCTGCCGTGCGTCTAATCCAGCGTGGTCTAGTGGCCATGGCCAAGGCGCGTGTCGCGTCGGCAGGCGCGTACTCCGGTCGCTTGCATTTTAATACACGGTGATGCCTGTCATCTGCTCCACTACTTATACAGTCTCCGTCTCAGGCTTCCATTCAATCACGGAGGAGGACAAGGCCACCAGCCCCCTCTCCGGTCCCACCCAAAACATGGAATAAGCCAAAAGGGGGACCCCTTGCCCCCGGGCCCTGTCTGTCCCTAAACAGCCTCAAAACACCAAACTCTCCTTTGATCTTCTCTGTAGCAGTCACCCCACCGCCCCACCCCACCCAGCATGTGCTTATTTTATTTATTTGGGTCGATGAGGCTCCTTTTCTTCTCCACAGATGGCAACAGGGTCTCCCTGTTCACCGACACTGGGAACATCAGACTGATGGCCCTGCTTGTCAAAGGGAGAAGAAAGGGGTGGAAGGAGGAAGACAGAAGGGCAAGAAGACGGGGGTGTCTCTGTGGGGACCAGGACGGGAAACTCATCCCCCCCATCCACCTCTGGCCACCTAGGCCTGCACCCTTGGCACCGAGTCCGTGTCTCCTGCTGTTCGGTTCCACACATCTCAAGCCTCGTGCCTGATGGTGCCCTGGTGACAGCAGAGTGTAGTGGCCTCACAAGGCCGTGGGTCATAAAGGTGCCAGCACTGCCTCGCTGCCAGGCAGGGCACATGTATGTTCTAGTAATAACCTACAAGTGCCTCATCCCCCGCTCTGGGCCCTGCAGGAGATGGTGGCTTTGTCAACATGTCTTTGTTTGGAAGCTGCAGCCTGCGTTACCCCAGATTAAGCCCCCATGTGCTTTGCACACAAAAAGTGACCAGAATGGGCCCTCATTCCTCAAGGAGTAAACAGACTCCTCTCTCCCAGAAAGAGACAGTTGTGGCACTCCCCAAGTACACGCTCTGATCGCGACCACCAAAAGACCTGCTGAGAGACAGCCCTCCCCGGGCTGGTGGCTGAGAACACGCACCCTTGTCTCATTGCCTGGCTCAGCCACCTACCAGCTGTGTGACCTCAGTGCCTTGGCTCCCCAGGGTGTACAAGGACGTAAGAACTAATGTCACCAGTGTGCTTCAAATGGCATGTGGCACATTGAAGTGCCACCTCCGTCTCTGTCGGAGGAATATCATGTTCAATTTTCCCCAAAGACAAAGGGTTACTCTGAGGTTTATAATGACAGTGTCAGCAAATCCCTGGACATAACCAAGTGTGGGGCAGAAAGGGGTCGCGATTCATTCCAGGCCACAGGAAGGCTCAGGACCTGGCTGTCCAGCTCCCCCAGGAAGAAACCCCTCCCAGGTGACCCCATAATATCACCTGGACATCAAGGCAGGGATGAGGGACAAAGAGAAGCTGTGGAGAGCAAAGAGTAGCTCTAATGCCAAACTCTTAAGAGGGACTTCGTATTTTGAAGCCCCATATTTTCCTCTTTTTCATTTTCCACTTCCAGAAGAGTAATGGCTCTGAGCCTGTCCCCTGCTCCTCACCAATGGCTCTATAAGGTGGCCAGGGCCCGGAAGTGCAGGGAAGACACGGACAATGTTGGCCTGGCTTGGGCTCCCTGAAGGATATGAGGAGGACAGGTGTCCCCAGAACTTCCCACCTGAGTGATGGACCACACTGTTGTCCCCTAGACCTGTCCCCGGGCCTGGGACTGGGAGACAGTGTAATGGGAAGAGCAGGAAGGGCACAGACTACAATGCTGGTCGCCCACATCAGAGCCCTGGCCCTGCCACCTTCTATCTGGCTGACCTTGGACGGGTCACTGACCTTCCCTCACCCATGATATCTTGAACTGCAATGTGTAAATGATCGCAGATTCCACTTCCTGAGGCCCTTGTTCACTGTCAGAGTGTCCAGAGAAGTGAGGGCAGACAGGATGAGCCTGACCTGAGCGGCCATCCCTGAGGACAGGGGCAATAAGGACGACCCCTGGCAAAACCTGAGAGCCTCCTCTCTGTGGCTACCACAGCCCACGAGTGGACCATCTCTGGAGAAGAGCTGACCTGGCTGTATATGCGTCTCAGAGACCACGGGATGCAATAGAGACCATTCCACGGCATCTTCCTCTGTAGTCATCAGAATACTTCAACAAGGTCAGCTTGACCTGGGTACTGCGCGGGGCAGGCGAGGTCCAATCTTTGTCCCTAGACTCGAAGGCGCCCAACTCAGCAAACAGTTTAAACACCAAATGAAAGGAGCTCACAGAGGCTGTAAACTCGGACTTGGGAAATGAGTCTTCTGCCAGGAAGTTGTCTTGACCGATAGCTGAGAAATCACTGAGGCGGGCCCAGCTCCGGGAGGAAAGCACTGCGTCCTGAGGACTCTGTGGAAACCGGTTGTGAAAGCGGCCTTAATACCTGATGCTCAGAGGGATTACAAGCTCGGCTGAGGCTACGTAGCTGAAAAGAGCAGAGCCAGGATCGAAGCCCAGTTCACTCAGACCCCACCACGGTCACACATTTTAGTCCATCTGTAAATGGCGGGGTGTCAACACCTCACTTGATTGTGCAGGGCTTTAACAATGGCGAAGCTGAACCCGCGTATAGACAGAGAGGAGGATCGCGAGGCGGATGGGCTGGACAGAGGCAGAGGGAGAAAGCAGCAAGGAAAAATTCTGGCCAGCTGCCTAGGTCCAGGCAAACAGCTCCCTAAGAAACCTTAACTCTCCAGGGAGCGCCCTGGGCCCCTCCCCCTTAGCACAACCCTCCAGGCGAGTAGAAGTGAGAACTGGAGAACGGGGAGCCGGAGGACACAGGTATCATTGTGAGTCACCTAGTCGCTGGCATGATACCCCAGAACCGAGAGGAGGAAAGAAGCAGAAGGAGCTGTAGGGGAAGTATACGAGGAAGAATTCTGAGCACCTGTGCCAGAGCACCCCGCCCCCCGAGCTGCTTAGACACCCCAAGTGCTACAGGTGCAGAAATGGGCCCAGAGAGAGCAAGGTCAAATGCCCGCCTAGCAGAGACTCCCTGAGTTCTCTGTGGGACCAGATGCAGATTCTCCTGTCTCGTTCAAATTGGGGTACGCCCAAGGAGACCACCGATGTTTGTTTGATTCAAAGTGTACATTTAGGGGCAGAAAATATGAATTCCTAATTTCTTGGGGTTTTTTGTTTGTTTGTTTGTTTTTGAGACAGGGTCTCACTTTGTAGTTCAGGCTGGCCCTGAGCTCACTATGTAGCCCAGGCAAGCCTCGAACTCAGCAATCCTCCTGCCTCTGCCTCCCAAGTGCTGGGATTGCAGGTGTGAGCCACCACACCTGGCACTGTGGTACGTGGTACTAATTGCTGGTGGGCGTGAGTCACCACGTCCAGTATTGTTGCATGTGGTTACCAGGGATTGAACCAGAGACCTTGCTCTTGCTAGTCTGGCACCGGAACCACTGAGCTAAATCTCTGGCCCCCTAATTCCATTTTTGCTGAGCATCAAAACGATGTGAGTCGTGTGGGAGAACCAAACAGCTCTGAAAGGTGATAGCTCTGAACAATCCTAGGATAGAACGTGTGCAGGCCATTCTGTCACTAGTAGTTGTTGCCATGACTCTAAGTCATATTAGAATCCTAAGAGTGGGTTTGTATTGAGCCCTTGTCACACACAGGTGCCATTCTGAGTCCTTCTTCACCTGTGTGGTCTCGCTCATCTTCCCAGCAGCGGTGTGAGGTGGGCACCACCTCACGCCACGGCACAGATGAGGAGACCGAGCGCCCTACCCAGCCAACACGCTCTGCCTACTGCACTGCAATTAAATGTTTCACTGCTGTTCAAGTTTTATTTTTAAAAATTATGCATGTATGTTTATGATAAATAATAAATAATAAATACATCCACCGTGGGGCACAGTACACAGCCGCAATGCACCATGATGCTTTTTATTGCCCCTCCCCCCCTCACCATTGTTCAGGTTTACTGAGCGACGTTCAAAGCGGCCCCGCACTTGAACTGATGCGCATGCCTGACTTGTCCTGACTCAGAACAGAGACCAGTAACAGGACTGCTACAAGCCGCCCGGACCGGAGAACTCTGCTCTGAGGGCTCCGAAGGGTCGCACTGCGCAGGTCTCTTTTTGCCCCGAGCTCGGCTCATTGATTCCGCAGGCTGTTGGTGGGTGACTTAGATTTGTGCGAACCTGGTCCCGTGCGTTTCCGAATACAGATAAAAAGCTCGCTGTCTGTCTCCGTTTCGGGATTACTCCTCCTGGTCACCCTCATCTCGGGGAGAATCCTGCTCGGGGAAGCGGGACGGTCTAACCCTGCGGTGGGGCTGGGGGGAGAGTCGGGTGATGCGTCACACCAAGAGCTCCAGCACGCGAATTTCGGATTCCAGCAGAGCCCTGTCCCTGCCCCTCGGGGCTGATCCCGAACTTAGAGACAGGGGAGACGAGGCAAGTATGAGTCAGTCAGCTGAATGCAAGAGGACAGAGCGGAAGAGAATTTAAATGTGTTTCTATTTTCTCAGTTCCCTCAGGATCCCTTAGTGTTGCATGGGGAGTAGGGGTGGAAAGGGTGGGGGGTGGGAAACTCTCCACCAGGCAGACTCGGCCTCTAGCCATGAGGAGGTGGCCCCCTTTAGGCAACATTCAGGGCCACCAGGAAGACCCCGGCCCAAAACGTCAGCACTCCTTTCCTTTAGCTAGAAGCATGGAGCCTATGAAGATGCCAACTCCTGGAGAAAGCCGGTGCGGATCTGATGTCGTTTCCTCTTTCTTTTTGGAACACCATTACCTCGTGAGATCCGGAAGCGCAGGGAATACAGGCAACGGCAAGGACTTCTGGGATCTCGAGATCCGCCCCTTCCCGTTTTGGGTGCACAGATGGAGAGAGGGTGGGGCCGAGATCAAGGGGCTGGGCTGGGTGTCCAGTGCGCCTCCCGGGGTCCCAGGTGGACAAGGGCGGAAGGGCACACGAAAGGTAAGGCGGAAAGGTGCCAGTGACGGCTGGAGAAGCGCGCGCCGCTGAGCTGGAATGGTCAAGGAAGCTGCGTGCGAAGAGGCGGTGGTCCTGCCCAGCCGGACTCGGGCGCGGAGGGGCTCGTGTCGGATGAGACGAGGTCAGGCCTTGGAGGCTGCACCGTCGGATTTAGACTTGGAACCGCATACTAAGGCAAAGGGGGCTGGGGAAGGATCTTAAGCAAAGGCCTGGGAAGGTGGAAGTGATGTCGGAGACCTGCCTGGCAGGAGAAGGCAGGAGACGCTGGGTGGCCAGTTAGAGTCCGGGGGCTCAGATGGTGACGGAAAATCCTGGAAGTGGGTAGGAAAAAGACGAGAAGGGAGAGGACCCAAGGCTTCCGGCCCGACTGAGCTGGGTGGTGAGGGTGAGGGAAAAGATGTGGTTTCTTGAACTAGAAAAGCAGCAGGATGATCTAAAACCCGATGACCTACATAACTCGTTCATTTCTCGAAGCCTCGATGCCTTCATTCCTACAATGGGAATATTAATGCTGCTAATAATGACCCTGTCCTCTGCGCCAAGTTATGTGAGAATAAAATGGAACCATAATAACAAAGCCCTTGGCAGAGGGTGGAGGGCTATGTGCATTCTTTTGTATCCTTTCCTCCTTGGACATCAACATTAAAAAGTTTCATATTTCTTCTACTCAGATATTTCTTCCCTTTCCATCTTATTTATTCAAGGCACAAATAGAAAATACTCCTTCCCAACACAGAGGGACAAACTGACCAGGGTGTAGGGAGCCAAATGTGACCAGCCCTAGCTTCCTGGATACTCCTCGCTAGGCCCTGCTCAGAGCTGGGAGTTTGCAGGGTCTCCTGTCTGATCACAGACACAGCCCGCGGCCGGGGACACCAGCGTAGGAAAGCTCCATTTCAGTGAGCCCTAACACGGAGGGTCCTGGCTTTGTGCGGGGCCCTGTGGGACTCTTCCTCTCCCTTACAGTCTGGCCCTCTCCGTCGTTACTTGGCAGGCCTGAGGGCTCCCCTCACTATCCATGCAAGCATGAACAGCCCTCTCTTCCTCCTTTCGCATTTGCCCAGACATCTTTAGGCAGAGCCGTTTAATTTATTTATATTTATGAAACCTCCAAGTAGGTCAATGTACTTTCATGCACATCATAATAATTATTGATATGGGGGTCACGTGACCTGTAGAACCGGCTCATCTCCCTCCCTCCCTCCCTCCCTCCCTCCCTCTCTCTCTCTCTCTCTCTCTCTCTCTACCATCCGAAGTCATCAGGGACCCAATGCAAGGAAAACGTCTTGGTTGGTGCACTAATTGCTGAGTCCGTATCCAAGGCTGCCTTCCACAGCCCCAGCTCAGCACTTCACTGAAGCAATGGAGAACTGTTTTGTGGTTTCAAAACACATTCCACCTCTGGGGTCCCACTGGACTTGTAAATGGATACAAAGCCCAGACCAACAAAGCAGTAGCTAAAATGAAATTAGACACTGAATCGAAAAGAAATCAGGCTGAGAATCTCACAATAAACGGAATTTAGTATTCCTTGCCTGCCAATCGCAGACAAGACCTCATCGCCACCCCAACACAATGCGCAACTTCTCACAGGATTCCAGACCCTTAGCCTGTGAGGCAGGAGCTTCTGCCGGTTCGAGAACTGTGCCCCTCACAGGAAGCTGTGCTTTAGGGACGGGGCCCCAGGCTCTAAGTCAGGCGTAACAGAAAGTGAATTCTGAAGAGACAGGAGGAGCTCAGAGGACGAGGAGGTTTCTGGAAAGGAGTGTAAACAACTAAATTTGCTAATACTAGTTTCTAGGAGGATCCGATCCGATCCTCGAGTGGAGTTCCACAGTGATTGAATCCATGGGTTCTGGGATAATAAATCCTGAGTTTTAATCCTAGCTCTATTATTTACTAGCTGTACAAACTTTTCAGTAAATTAACTCACACTTCTAAGCCTCAGTTGCCTCATATATAATGGGAATAATAGCAGTACCAACTCAGAGGTGTATTCAGGATGATGAGCTCATGTATGCACACAAAACTTTTAATGCATAGCTCTTCCCTGCTTTCGATGTGTTGTGCTCAGATGCATTATATTAGATGAAGGAGCCAATCTCGAAAGGCTACTTGCTATGAGATCCCATCTATATGATGGTCTAGAAAATACAGAACTGTAGGGACAGAAAATAGATTCGTGGCTGCAGGAGCTGAGAGCAGGCAGTGGAACCACGGAGGGATCTGGGAGGTGTGTCGAGGCTCTGTCCTGGGTTGTGGTGCTGGTTGGTACCCAACTGTATGCGTGTGTCAGAACTTTCAGAATTTCACACCAGATGGGTGAGTTTCACTTCACGAAGATTCTACCTTTAAAAATCTGACCCTTGCAAAAAAGAGGGAGAGTAACATATAACATATGCATTTAATGCCTGGTGTTAAGTAGCTCACCCCACTCTCCCCCGTTCACAGTGAGTAGATGATACACAAGGACTTGAACTAGCATCACCATCACAAGGACCCTCCCCGCTTTCTGCCTCAAGCTGCAGAAGTTCTGCACCTTTTCCGAAGGGGCCAGCAGGCCGCACTGGCTACAGTCCTCCTCTCAAGGAGGCCTTGGCTCAGTGACCTGCTGGGGTCCCTTCCAGTGTGTGACATTTGGTGAAGATACTCCACCTCCTTGGCTCACTTTCTGCATGAGAACGACCAGGAGTTTTTGTTCTGGCTCGAACGCCTTGGCAAGCTGGCAGAGCGGGGCCCCAGCCTCAGAGCCTAATCGCCACGTTCTCACCTC
Source organism: Thryonomys swinderianus (assembly GCA_004025085.1). Taxonomy (NCBI): domain Eukaryota; kingdom Metazoa; phylum Chordata; class Mammalia; order Rodentia; family Thryonomyidae; genus Thryonomys; species Thryonomys swinderianus. The sequence goes on along the minus strand of PVIC010010207.1, from coordinate 30,141 downwards.
CCCTCATTGTTCTTTAATCTGTATGATTTGAGGAACCCTGTTCAGCACCTTCTCCATGCTCGTGGTTCCCATTAATAATCATGATCAGCACTTACCTAGGTGCTTTTCGTTTTCAAAGCCCATTAATTAACACTAATTAATCCACACAGCAGAGCTAGAAGGAAGGGGAGCTATCATTATCCTGGCTGCAAAAAAAGCCAGGGAGGAGAAAGCGCCAGGTGACCTGCCTGTGGCTACAAAGGGAAGAGAGCGAAGGGAATCCTAGGCAGAGAACCCAGCTCCCCAGATTCCAGGCTGGAATGACTAGTGATCACTAACATGCCCCACATTTACTGAGCAATTACTCTGTGCAAGGTACAAAGAGCTTTTCATGAAGTTTCCCATGTAATCATAACAGGATTCCTGAGTGGCTACGTGCTGTAATTCAGCTTTTTGCAGAGAAAGAACAGGAGACCCAGAGAGAGACGAATTTTCTGGACAAGGTCGCATGGCCGCCACACTGAGCAGAATTAACCTCTGCTTGACCTCACCCTACCACGCTGCCCGTTAGAGCTGTGGATTGCAGAGTTCCTTGAGCCAGCTCCTGGCCTGCCAGCCTTACCTGTCCTCACCATGTCGTGGGAAGGAATAAAAGCCTGGAGGCAGCCCACCCAAAAGGTGCAAACCAGGGCTGAGCCACAAAACCAACCAGCTAGCCATAGACAACCTGACTCCCTAAGTGTATTTCTCCTCTGTTCTCAGCCTCATGTTTCTTGCTCAACTCATGAGATGAACAGCTGCTCATTCAGTTAACAAAAATGTGTGGATGTCAGCACAACCTTGTGCTCAGGGACGCTTTATGGGTTAGGCATGATCCCTCTCCATAGGAGTCACGGTCTCCGGGAAGCGGAGCTTTGATGCCTGAAACAGCGAGGCAGCTAAATAGCTACAAAAAGCAGGGAAACCCTTTCCAATTGCTCTACATTTAAAACCATATTCTGGGGCTCCACAAAACTTTCAGATGGAATAACACCATTAATTATTAAGTATTATAAATATATTATGTGCCTCTAAAACTGGATGGGAGCTTGCATTTATTCATTTATTTAATAAATATTTATTGAGTACCTACGATGTGCTCAAGCATGTTCTAGGCACTACAAATACAGTGGTAAACAAAAACCGATGAAGTCACTGACCCAGTGGATTTTACATGCTAAAGGAGAGAGGCAGTCGGCAAATGAACAAACAGGAAAATATCATCAGGAACTACAAAATACCAGACAGTGGGATGTGCAGTAAAGAGAATGAAAACAGAATAAAGGAAAAGAGCATGTTCGGTATCTAGACTGGGTGGCTGTGGGAGGCCTGTCTGTGTGGCCGACATTTACAAAGGCCTAAATGACAGACTCCAGTCAAATAGCCAAGGGAAGAGCTTTCAAAGGCCTGTGGTGGCAGTGATCTCCCCTACCCAAGAAATGGGTAGAGAGCTGTCATGGCCAGGGCAGTATTAACAAGGACAGGGGATCCTCTGAGATCCAAGAAGTAGGTAGGGACCCAATCATGGAAGGTTTTAGGTCATGATAAAGCGTTTTCATTTGATTGTCAGTGACATAAAGAAGATGGCATATTTTAAAGGGGACATTTTGGCTTTCATGTAGAGGGAACGGATCACAAGGGACACGAGTGGGAGCAGGGAAAGCAGGCGGGCTGTGGAGCCTAGGTGGGAGAGGAGAGATTGAGCTCGGGCCATGGCAACGCACCTGGAGAGAGGTGGGTGGGTCCTGGGATGTACTGTGTTTGGAGATCCAGCCAGTAAGACAGGTCGATAGTCAAAGTGGGAAACCAAAACAAAGGAATCAAGATAACTTCTGTATTTGGGGAACTAAGTATCTGAGTGGGTCAGGAGGCCTTTTATGGAAAATGACAATAAGGAAACAGGTTGGAGGGCTAAGGTGGGCTGAGTGTTCCAGTTTGGACCTATTCGCTTTGAAATGACTACTAGACATCAAGTGGAGGTTAAAAAAAGTAGGCCATGTTGGGGAAGGCCAAGGCTATGGGCTGGGAATGAATACCTAGGTTGGGTGTGAAGCCACAGGTGATCAAGGCAAAACTTGATGAGGCATGTCGAGATGGAGCAGGGGTACATCAACATTTAGACGTGGGACAAAGCACAAAAGTAGGGAGGACACTGAAGAGAGGCTGTGGCGAGGCATAAGGGGAAGTGAGATAAGGTGATGTCCTGGAAACTCAGAGTCATTAGGGTTTGGTAAGGAAGAGATGGTCATGTGGACGATGCTTCCACTTGCATAGCTCCCAAGGTTCAACATACTCAAACCTCAGTGGAGATTTCTAGCCGGACATCAGAACTTACAACATGCTTCAGGTGGTTCTGTTGCAGCTAGGCCATGGGTCTAAGAACCATTAATCTGGGCCAACTCTTGGTACAGAGCCCAGAAGAGGCTTCCGTCATGTTCGAGGACATCAACAGCAGAAGACTAGCATCAGACTACGGACTTCCTGTTGTGTAACATAGCTCGTCGTTACACTGTGCTGCCGCTCGGGGTGGGGCCAGGTAGGATCTGCTGTGCAGAAGTAAGCTGTAGAAGAAATTTAACACTCTTAATTGGAAAACGAAAATAAGCCCAAGCCATCCGGAAAGCACGATGCCTCTGTGTGAGATGCCTGGAATACGCAGACCAATGGTAATTGGCCTTTGAAGGCCACCATTTCTACAGCTCCACCCAAGTCCTCAGCTATACGGCTTATCTACTTTAGCTGAGGAAAACGTTGAGTGTGCAGTGATTGCTTCCTGACACTCGGGACACAGCTGGACCTCCTTGTCTGCAAGGCTGGAAGCTGGAATAAGAACAGGCTGAGTATGGAAGGAAAAGACGCTGCTGTCTGAGCCCCTGGGCAGGGACTGTCGGGCTGGGGAGCTCTGCATCTGTCCAGCAGGTACCACGTGCCAGAAACCACGAGGTGCTTCATGTGTGCAATCCCCCCTGGCAGGTACACTGCCTTCATTCTTGTATTCATTCTCACTAACTAAAATAGACACTGAAAGCCAGAGATGACAAGTCTTGGCAAAATGGGGGGCACAAGGAGAAGAAAGCAGCTCAGTACACGTTCACAGCGCTCACTGTTGGGAAGGCCACCCCATCACCTGTGGAATGGGGAGAAGTGAGGCTCAGGAAGATGATCCAGGTCAGTCCTCGCGCTCGGTGACATTGACACGGGGGAACCACGGCCTCCTTGTTAGATTGGACCCCTTCATTGACCCGTTAGCATCAGCAAAGCCAAGAGTGAGTCCCTGGTGCCAGTCAGGCCAACTCCTCTTCCTAAGGAAACTTCTCCTTGGGCCCTGGCTGTAAGTGGCACAATTGGTCCTAAAGGGTTGGAGTGATGGTGCCACTAAAACCAACACAGAGCTTGTAGGGTTCAGCTCAGTATCCAGACGCCGCTGAAGGTGGGGCAGGAGCATTGCTGATGGAAAGAGCAAACTGAGTTAGGCCAAGGATCTGGACTTCAGTCCCCAGGCATCACATTCAGAGCCAGATAAGGGCCCAGAACCCGCCAGCTTCTCCCTTGTAGTGAAGCCAAGGACGTCACCCCAGCAGGGTGGACATACACTTCTGCCTTCTGATTACCACCTGACAGCCCTCTCCCCAGGGTGCAGCGGAAGTTCTATCTTAGAGACCATGACTTGTGTTACAGTCAGAAGGCCCAAGCTCTGAATCTCCATGCTGGGGTTGGCACCACAGCAGAACCCCCCCGGACACGTTTGTCAATTCGGATGCCAGCAGATCACCCCAAACTACTGAACAAGACACTCCAGAACTGGAGCCTGAGCTTCTGAACTTTGACATGTGATCCCTATTAGCATCGAAGGCCAAAAAACTACTGTGAGAGCTTGAGTGTCATGGCCCCTGCCAGTCCTTTCTCTCCGATGCAACCCCCTTCTTACCCCGTTCCTTCCAGTGCTATGGCAGCTCTCAGAGGCTATGTTTCCCGAGAAGGTACCTCCTCTGCCTGCTTCTTTCTGACTCGAGTTCTTTCTCAGACTACCACACAGAGCCCAGTGCTCCAGACGTGGACCCAAGACCACCTGTGGCTCAGGACTTCAGTCCTGGAAGGACCGCAGGGTCAGCTCATCTCAATATCTGGCCAGGCCTCCTAGGCCAGACCTCCCTTCCAGGACAGGGGCCAGGGCATCTTTTCCCCACAGGCCTGCTCTTTGCATCTGTTGCTCTGTGCAGAGTCTGGCCGGTGCTAGTGACCCTGGGAGATCCGTGGTTTGTTGAAGGCCCCACAATAGAGGAGGGCAGCACCCAGGAGGCCTCAGATGTCTGGCCTCGCTTTGCTCAGAGCCTGGCCTTCTGCCCATGGACTGTTACAGCCCTCAGAAAAGAGGTGCTAACAGGAGACACTTCAGAGAACACATAGGCTCCCCAAGTTCGAATCCTGACGGGCAGTCAAGAGCCCTGGGGCAGAGATCAGCCTGAAAGCAGAGAGCAGGTGATCTATAGAGGAAGGCAGTACAAATCACTAGAGCTCAGCTCCCTACAACAGTAAAAAGCAACTTAGCCCAGCAACCCAGGGGCCCTCCACTTAAGCTTCCCCACAACAGAAGCCAAGTGATCTCAGAGAGCAGGGCGGAGACCCCAGTCCCAGGCCTCTTGGGCCAGCAGGGACTGAGGACTCTGCTTCTCCTTCTCCCACCTCTAAGCGAGACAAGGGTACACGGCCCAATTTTCCTTCCGGAGAGATGGATCCCCCAGGGGAGAAATGGCCCTGCTGCAGCCCTCTGAGTCTCCCCCACCCAGTGCAGGGGTGGGACCCAGCCCTTCCTCCTTCCCAGCCCTGAGAGCTGTGGAGTGCAGATCAGGAAGAACCTTGGAAGGAAAGGAACAGCTTTGGGCTCTTGACTGCAAGCAGAAGGGCCCATGGGGGACAAAGGGAGGACACCGGGCTTCTCCTTCCGTTGCGTCAGGGATGTCAGGGCATGTGGAGGAGGGAGCACACTTCTCCTCGACAGGGAGTCCGCCCAAGCCCTCATCTCCTCCTTTGCGGGTCGCTGTCCTTTGGTCCTCTTGCGCCTGAGAAAGTCCTGGGGAGCTTTAGCAGCCAGCACTTGCCACTCCAAAGGGTGCTGAGCCCTCTTCCTTTCCTCGCCTGGCACTCGTGTGATGGCTGCAAAGGAGAGAAAGCTGCTGGCTTCCATGGGAGCTGCCCTGTCTCCCAGAGCCCACCTGCCTCTGCGTGTTGTGACTCCAGAATTCCCATCCTGGAGCCCCCTGGGCCTGAAGCTGAGGGTGGAGAGCGCAGGGGGTAACACTGCCCAGGACCTGAGACTCAGGGAGCAAGGAGAAGGTGCTGGATGAAACGGAAGGTGATGCCTCTGGCTGCCAGCAACCCAGGAGGAGCATGTGATTGCCTCCAGGCAGGGAGGTAATTCAGATCCTTTTGGGCCCCAGCAAGCTGTGCAGGGAGAAGCTACCTGATTATGACCCCTGCTCGCAAACTATTCCGCTTCCTACCATAGGACATGGGTGAGCTCTGAGTGCTGCCTGGGGCCACTTGAGTCAGTCCCTTGACCCCATTTTCTCCATGAGCAAGGCTGAAAGTGCATCTCTGTCCCTGGGCCCTTGGGAAGAACAGGTACGGTGCCGCCAGAGAAAGCGGTGGTCTCACCACTGTCTGCACCATCATGGCCACGGTGACACCAAGACTGAAAGGAACCACCCTACAAGTCCCTTCTCCCTTCCACCTCAGGCTGACTGAGCCCTCTCTGAGAAAGCAGGGCTCTCAGATCCTCCTCAGTCTCCAGGGAGAAGGGCAGGAACAGGCCTGATTGTACCTGTACTAAAGACAGCAGACAGCCTGATCGACACCGCCATCTAACAAAAAGAATGGGGGGCTTCTTTGCCATCATGCAAATGCATCTTGTGTACCAGCTCCTGTAAGGCACATTCATCCCCTGTATAAGTGGCCTTCACCTGCATGTACTTACTGAACACATTCTGAGGGCCCATCACTGGCGCTGGAGCCGAAAGAGCTGGTACTACCTGAACACATACCTCAGGACTAACAAGGAAGGGATTGAGAGAGCCTTGGTGGAAGAGCAAGATGGTAGAGGAGAGGCCAGAGGCTTACCGTGAATCACAGTCCGCCATGAGTCATGCGGGGAAATTATACAACAGTAAGGAGCCAGATTAGGAGTCGGGAACCCCAACTCCCCCTCCAGGCTTCCCACCAGCTGGCTGGGTGATGGTGCCTTATCTCCTAGCACCAGACTGGGACTCCAGAGGCTCCAACTAAGCGATCCCTTGAAAAATTACAATGAGCCCCTGCTCTGGAGAAAGATTTATTTGGAAGAAGAGAAGGGCACCCTGTTGGTGAGGTGAGGCCAGGTGAGCACAGGAAACTTACCTGGGACAAGGCGAGCCTTTCTCTTATGTGAGGAAGAAAGTGGATGGGTCACAGCAGCATCTATGACGGAGGCTCTAGGAAACCACAGAGTGGAGGAAAGAGCATCAGGTGGGGAGTCCGAAGCCTGTATTTCTTCTTCAGATTGGCCACTCACTAGTTCAGACCATGACCTTGAGCTCCGTCGTTCTCTTCATCTGTAAAATATGGACGTAACACCTCTTCCTAGGACTGTGCAGAGGTCTCTGTCAGCGTCCGGCACACAGCAGCTTCTCTGTTCATGGTAGCAATAAGAGCAATGGTAACTGTGAGCTCTAAAGCCTCTTTCTGCTCTCAAATCCTCTGCTCCCAGTCCAGCAATTTCTTAGGCCCCCAGTACTAGCTGCGCTACAGCACACGGGCCCAGCGACAGTCTCCCCGGAGCTGGTTTCCCAGCACCCTTCCCAGGTGTACCTGCTGCATCCCTCTCATGGGACTTGGATTTTTTACTCGATTTGTCTGGGGCTGATGGCCAGCTGAAGATCACTTGACACGGAAGCTGGCTTCTGCAAGAGACTGGTATTAATCCTTGAAGCTTAGCATTCACCCTCAGCTGCCATGTGTGGAAAATTGGCCTTGCAGCTGGCCTGGGGCCAAGCTGGCAGAAAGCAGGAGCTCTCAGCCCTCCTTGAGCTCCTCCGGAGAGCAAAGCTTCAGCCTCAGCGCCAGGCTCCAGCTTCTGTAGCCGTTGGCTTCCTGTGTCACTCCTACGAAGGGTCATGGCCCCAGAGTCAGAAGGCACAGTCAGCACTGGGCTATACCATCTGCCACTGGCCACCGGAGCGACATTTAAAGAGTGCAGTGGTTAAGGGAGTAGGTCTTGCGCACGCGCGCACACACACACACACACACACACCAAACAAAGGCTTTTACTGCAGGACTTCTCAGCACTGTTAATTGCTCAGATACCAAAAGTACACTGAGCACCTCCTTGGTAACAAGTCCTTGTCTAGCTGTTTGAAATAGCTAGTGAACGAGACAGATGTCTTAGTTCATTTTTTGTTGTTGATAACACAATACCACAGACTGCATAAGTTATAAAGAAAAGGAGTTATTTTGGCTGACAGTTCTGGTCCTAGGTGAAGGGCCATATCTGATGGTGGCTCTCTTGTTGACAGAGTCCCAAGACATCATATGGAGAAAGATCTAGCCAAACTGGCTTTCATAGCAGACCCACTCTCAAGATAACCCATAGCTCCATTAATTGCATGAGCACATTCATCTGTTCTTTTTTTTATTTTTTCCTGTTCTTAAAAACAGAATCCTCATCATCTCTTGAAGGTCACACCCAGCTCCACCTCTTAGTATCCCATAATGAGGACTAAATTTCAACATGAGTCAGGGAAAGACAATGTCCAAAGGATAGCAACAGACAAGTTTAATGCTGTTGGGGAGCTTACATTCCAGTGCGGGGGAGACACTAAATAATAAGAGAGCCTCAGATATCACTAAGTATTATGAAAAAAGTATCCTGGGAAGAGGGTTGAGAGGAACTAATGTGTTACATGCCTTGTTATAAGTCTAAGAGAACCAGCGCCACATTCTATGAACAAGTCACAAGATTGCACTTTCTTGGAAAGGTCTTGAGGAAAGCTCTAGAGTAGCTTTTCAAACTCTTAGATCTAATGTGTTGTTTCCTGGTATAAATCGCTCCTTCCATTCACTCCAGCGACACTTGAGGCCTTTCAATTCACTACCCACTGCCCCTCTATAATGTTTAGCCAAGTAGATATTCTTCTGTCATATGCTCATAAGTTTGCTCTACATGTTCTTGCTTTCCAGGAAACCCTTTCCTGCATTATCTACCAGACAAAAAAAATCCCACCCTTCAAAGCTATATCAGAGTAGATAATGTGCTATACTAAACCCCAAATGGTCAATGACTTCACCCTATGGAAATACCTCACAGTATATCCCAGAGGTCAACTGGGAGGTCAAAAACTCTGTTCCTTGCAGTTCCTTTTATCTCTTTTCACTGGGCTCCATATGCATGGCCAGCAAATAAAAGAGAAAAAGTGTGGAGGAGCATGCAGGAGGTCATGGGAACCAGGCCAGTGGTGTCTCTACCCCAATGCTTCTACCTGGCTGCAAGGAGGCTGGGAACAACAGCTTCTCTCTGAGCCTCCAGGAGGAGGAACTTTGACCAGAGCATCCCCTAGGCCAATTCAAGTGCTAGCATCTCTGTGAAGAACTTCCTGACCTTTCTGCCAGATCAGTACAGAAAAACTAAAGGAGGTGGCTTGATGCGACGGAAGGAACATAGAGTGAGAATCAACAGACCTGGGCTCAGGCCCAGGCTGCACTTTGTGAGCTAGACCTCAGAGTAACCTGAATTCTAACTCTTGGTAGCTTTCTAACTTGGCACAAATTATTCTCCAGGTCTCAATTCCTTGATCTACAAAATAGAGATCATGGGCTGGGGATTTAGTGGTACTGCTTCTACCTTGGAAGCACAAGGATGTAAATTTGATTCCTGGTACCAATAGATGATAGATGGATAGATAGATAGATAGATAGATAGATAGATAGATAGATAGATAGATAGATAGATAGATAGATAGATGATAGATAGATAGATAGATAGATAGATAGATAGATAGATAGATAGATAGAGATCATGATGGTGATGATGGTGGTGATGGTGACACAGATGATGATGATAACTACAACCTCCCACCTAGAAAGATTGTTAGACGAAATGAGCTAATCTACACATGAGCCCAGCCCATGATGAGGGCTCAAAAAATGTCCTCTGTTATTAGCAGAAGCATAAGAACCTGGGTCAGGCCATGGATCCTCAGGCCCTGACCTTGCCACAGAGATAACAGCAGTGGACAATAGGAAGGACATCTGCCTGTCTCACAGAATGAGTCTGCTGTGCTGTTTTGAATTTCAGCAAAGAGAATCCAGCCAGACCCCCAGATCAATCCTCCAACTGCCAAGCTGTGAGCAGGCCAGGTATGGGCCACAACCAGAGGGCAGAGCCTGTGACCAGACAGGCCTTGTCCCTGAAACCAGAGCAGCCTGTGTCCATCATGGTGCGGAAGAAGAGGGCAACATCCCTGTGGGCCAGTGGTAGAAAACAGGCCTGATCTGACCACAAAAGGGCCACATGGAGAAGCTGTGCCATTCCATCCATACTGACACCCTCCCCTGTGGTAGACACTGATCCAAGATCTTGGCATAGAGCAGTGAGAACAAAGGTGGAAGTTTACATTCCAATGGGAAGGCAGATGATAAACAATCACACAATGAACAAGTCAGTATTACAACGTGTCAGGGTATAAATGCCGAGGTCAGAGATGCTAAGGAGAAAGGAGAGCAGGGGAAGAGAATGGGGGAGGAGAGGGCAGAAGGCAAGATGCCACGCAAGCGAGGTAGGCAGGGAGCCTCATGAGAAGTGGGGTTTGAGCAAAGTCTTAAAGAGATGAAGAGCCAGCAGTCTGAATCAGGAGGCAGGAAGGTGCTAGATAAAATCAAGGGACATAGGAAGGCCAGTGTGGATTGAGCTAGGGTTTTGCCAGGGCCAGTAATGCCTACTGGCTGAGAGTAATTGTTCTAGAGTAGAAAAATGTTTCATTGGCCTCTGAGAAGCCGATGCTCCAAGATGAATAAAAATAATAATACAGGGGATTCAAGATTCAATTTGGAGAGGTTGGAATATTAGCATAAGCATAATGAAATATCAATGGTGTAGGGAGCCAAATCTGAACGTAAAATTGTTGATGTTTCATGCACAACTTTCACTCACCTGAAGTCTGAAGATCGTTTTTCAGCGGTATTTTTGGTGCACCTGTGTTTTGACTGTGAGCTGTCAAATGAGATGAGTTGTGAAGTTTCCCACTGGCGCCATTATGTTGGGGCAGAAAAGTGTCCAGTTTAGGATATTTCAGAGTTCAGATTTTTTGAAATAGCGACACTCGCACCAAGCTAGTAACTGCTTTCAAAGTGCTCAAAGAGCAATGTTTGTACGCAAGGTGGAGAAACTTCCTGAGCACACACAAGTTTTGTCCAGGAAGCTACGAGCTGGTTGTTTACCCACCAGCCCAAAGGGATGAGGACAGGCTCAGCTTCCATCTCCAGGAACACTTTTAGGGAAGAGGAGTGTGAGTCGGGTCTTTGAAGTTTTAAAGCCAGCCCTGCTCTTTCCATTCTTGTGGATGAGATGTTTCACAGGCATCTTTTACGAAAGCAAAACTTTTCGTGTTGATAAAAACAAAAACATAGAAACAAAGCAGGTGCAAATTCTCAGTGTTGAGTATGATTACAGTGTGTATCTCAAATGTACTGATAAATTCAATAAAGGGGGAAAACCCTATTTTATTAGCCTGAAAAAATCTACTGAGGCCAGCAACTCTGCACTTCAGTGGTCCCCACCGCTGCCCCTGGGAACTGCCGGGCAGCACTGCCATCTGCGCTAGCAGCCTCCAATGGCCCTTGAACCTGGAGAGCTACCCTTGACTTGGCACGAAAGTTTCATGGGTGCGATTCACCTGTGCTCGGCCTTCAATCTCTTCATGAGACTGGCACCCTCCTGGCTGTCGAGGAGCATCTCACCAGGCGTCCCACCCCGTCTAGGACCCTGCCAGGCTGCACAGGCCTGGCCTAGCCCCCCTCACTCTTCCTGTGATCTCCCCTCCCCTGGGATGGTCCTCACTGTCCCAGGATGCACTCTGCAGGGAGACGAACACTGTCCACTTTCATAATCGCCTCTCCCTAGGAGCTCATTATAATAGCTCTCCCAAAACGTAGAGCTCTTGCTGCTCTGATGTTTTCCAAGCACAAAGGAGGTGATACAGTGTCCATAAACTGAACGCAAATCCAGCAAACTCATGATTAACAAACCACATGCAGACAAGCCCTAAATGACCCATGAGGGCCCCTGGCACGTAGCTTTGTTCACATTTGTAAGAGTGGAAGTAGAATGTTGCAAGGCAGAGGAGCTTTCATTGGCTGGTTTTGTTGTGTTTTTTTTGTTTTGTTTTTGTTTTTTTTTGAGACAGGGTCTTGCTTTGTAGTTCAGGCTGGCCCTGAGCTCACTATGTAGCCCAGGCAAGCCGCCGCAAACTCAGCAATCCTCCTGTCTCTGCCTCCCGAGTGCTGGGATGACAGGCGTGAGCCACCACGCCCGGCAGTGTGGTATGCGGTATTGATTGTTGGTGAGCAAGAGTCACCACGCCCAGCATTCTATGTGGTTACTGGGATCGAACTCAGGACCTTGCGCTTGCGAGGCAGGCGCCGGAACCACTGAGCTAAATCTCCGGCCCACATTGGCTGGTTTTTAAATGCAGCTGTCCCTGGCCCCTCCTTCTCAGGAGCCCATGGCTAAGAAGCCCCTGGAGCAGGGAAACCGGAGGGCTGACCTGAGCTGTCCCAACTCGGGGCACTGCCTCCTCACCCATCTCATCCGGTTCTTGCTTGTCCTTTGGGGTTTTTGTTCTCTCCTCTCTTTATCTCCCTTTTCCTGAGCCGCATAACTTGCCTCCTACATGTAAGAAATAAGTAAACTAACATGGAATGGCATCCTTCCAGCTACAAGCAGCCTCTACCCCAGGACGAGCTTTGGGGTGAAACTCCATGGCCAAAAAATGGGCCAGTGCTTCGGGGACTGCTCAGCAGGTGGTGATCTAGGGTGGAGGCAAAAAGCCGGCACAGCTACAAGGATTAAGAATAGTAATAAGCTTTTATCTTCTGACTCAGACCTGTCCACGCTGTCTGCGAGCCATACAACATCCCTGGGACAAATGGTGTCCCTAATTTATAAAGGAGGAGCTGAGGTTCAGAGAAACACCTTCCTTCTTTCATTCACCCTTCCATCCATTCATTCATCCTGCCACTAATCCACTCCATTAACTGCTCGCCGAGAGCTAATGTTTAAGCCCAAGTCTATGAGACCCACTGCCTTCTAGTAACTCGTGTTTCTTGGTCCTTGTACCTCCAAGAACTTGCCCCTAGCAAGGAGGGCCACCATCAGCATCTCAGTGCTACTCACAGACCGGGCTTACGCATATCTGAGGTAGGTCACACAGCACGTGCTAGAGCTCAGAGCCGGAAATGATTCTAAGGCGACACGGGAAGGCTGATGTCTGAGGCAGACTTGCCTGGGGTTAGTAGTTACACCTTGATGAGGAGTCCTGCAGTCAAGGTATGGAAGGGATGGGATATAGTGATGCGTTTGGGAAGCCCTCTGTCCTAGGCAGGCAAACCTGGGACTTGGGGTTTCTTTGGAAACCACAGTGTGCATTAATAACAGGGTATTGGGCCAGGATAGCATCTTATAGGGGCACTTCCTTGCCCCAGCAGTCGGCCTTCACTTTTGGGTCAGACCCAGAGCCCAGTGTCTGCCCCTCTGAGATGAGGATGCAAGCTGAAAGGCACCTGTCATCAGCAGCCTGCGGTACACTCTTCCCTCTGAGACTGTCTGGCTGGCAGAGGCTGCCGTCTTCTGCATCCCCTCCCCTCCCCCATCTCCCCCGGGCCATGAACTGCAATCCTTTTGGACTGCTGTGCCCATGAAGTCATTGGATGCCATCACTTGTCCATGTCAGAACAAGTGACTGCTTGTGCCAAATACTCTGGGAGGCACTGACGGTACACCTGGGGTCCATAAAGACAGGGGCCTGTCCTCAGGGAGCGTGTGCTTTAACGAGGAAATCCACACTGCCATGGTAGTTGTGGCCTAGTGTACACAGTAAACCCAGAGGATGTGAGTGAGGAGTCCTAAATGCTCCCCAAGGGGTCCTCAGTAGCCAGGAAAGCTGAACTATAACCCGAAGACAGGACATTAACCAAACGAGTAGTTGGGAGGAGACTGGGGTCCTAGAGAAGCACAGTCAGAAGGAGCCTCATGTCCAAAGGCCTACAGGACAGGAAAAGAACCAGGGACACCAGAGGTTCTCGGTGCCTAACATAAAGTGAGGGGCAGGAGGACAGCTGGTGATGTGGCTAGAGGAAAAGGTGGGGGCTTTGCCCCAAAAGCCTGTTTGAAGTGCTGCATGCAGCTGGTACCCCATACCCTCTATGCCGGCAGCAGAGCACCACTGGAGAGTCCTCAGAGGATGGCAGAATCACAGAGCACTGGGCCACGCACCTGGCACTGTTCACCTTTTGCACAAGGAGGCCAAACCTCCAAAGGAGCAGCTTGCCCAAGACCACCCCACAGAGCTGGTCAAACCCAGGTGTCCTGACCCATTGTCCAGGGTTCACTGTCCTTCGAGGGGATCTGAAGAGGTACGTGGGAACAAGCTCAAGGCCACCTGCCACTGCTCTGGAGAAAGGAAGACAGTGACCACCTTCTTCTCCTGGGGTTCCAGTCCAGCGTGGTGCCGCACCACCATGTGGCAGCTCTCAGTCAGTATGTGAGGCACGTTCCCCGGTGAGCCTTGTCCCTGTTACCACGGGAGGGCTCTGCTCCTGCAGCCTGAGCTTTCTTTCTCTCCGTTGCTGGGTCATGGCTGTGCCCGGGGCCTCAGCACCTGCCCTCCTTCTGTGTCAGGGAACCCATCTGGACAGCCTCGGGCCCAGCCTTCGGGACAGCTCACGCTTCAGACCAGCCAGGGTGGGGGGCTGAGACTTTGTTCAGCATTTCCTGTCCTCAGCTCTTTAATTAGATGGTATGATTAATTTTACAATAATAAGTTAAAGCCTTGGAGGGATGAAGAGTTGGGGAGCAGGCTGCGTGGGTTCTCAGGATGGAGACTGTCACCTCGGGAACAGGAATGTCTGGTCTAGATCATGGGCTAATTTTCCCAGGTGATTTGAGCTCTGGGGGCTTCTCCTAGACACTCATGAAGATTTCTAGGAGCTAGATTTTCTGGTATACTATGAAGAAGTCAAGATCAAAGCAAAGCTAGGAAGGTTGCCTCCCACAAATCCTACAGGTTCTAGAAAGGGCCTGGACTGGGTTCCGATTCCGGCTTTCTCACTAGTGAACTGGCTGTCCTGGTCTTAGACATAAAGTTGATTATTGACATTTGTCCAGCACACTGATGTGTAATCAGCGGAGAAGGTGGATTTGAAAACACAAATACACTGTATATTGAGTCGGCAGAAAAAGGGACCATGGTGGCAGCGGGATTTAGACGTCACTTCATCCCCTAGGTTCACTGGAGATGGAAATCTTCACGGAGTTGTTGTGCTGACTATATTTAAAATACCAGTATTGAGCTGGGCGTGGTGGTGCATGCCTGTAATCCCAGCACTCTGGGAAACCGAAGTAGGGGGGTCACCAGTCTGAGCCCAGCCTTGGCAATTTAGCACCCAGTTTCAGAATTAAACAATTAAATCAATAAAAGGCGGCTTGGCGGAAGGCATGAGGCGGTGACAGAGCGGGGTGGAGGAGGCCAAATGCTCTCTGACTCCCAATCCCAATCTTTTTTTTAATTGAATTCTTTATTGGTACAATTTATATACATCTCAAAATCACATATAACATTGGGAAATTTGTACCAGTATATGCCACAAGTTAATTAGCAAAAGCAATTCTAAGCAACCACGACATGGCAGTGCGTATTACAATTCCCAATTTAAAACTCTACTATAAAGCTGCCGTGATCAAAACTGCATGGTACTGGCAAAGTAACAGACCCGAGGACCAGTGGAATAGATTAGAAGACCCAGAAACAACTCCAGATACACTAAGCCACCTTATCTCTGACAAAGGAGCCAAACATCCCCAATGGAAGAAAGACACCCAATCCCAATCTTAATGCACTCATGAGAGTGATACCTAATCACCTCTAACTTCAACATGGGCTCCGGAAGAGATGGTCAAACCGTACCTGTCCTATTCTAACCGTTGATTTCCGCAGTCTGTCCCTGGCCAGACCCTCCCACTCCCCGTCCTTCCCTCCTGCTCCTAGCAGCCAAGTTCCCTGAGGAGACCCCCAGAGGGGCCCTGGGCCTGGGGTGGGCTTTTCCCCTCCGGCTCCTCCTTCCCGGCCGCAGCTCCAGGTCCTTTCCCTGCTGTGTTCCCCGACCCTGAATTGCCCATGCCAACCTCACATCCCTGCACCTGGCTTTGGTCCTGCAAGTGCCTGTCCCTTTCCCTGGCACAGAGTTTCCTGCCAGCTCCTCACCCCAGGACATTTCAGTCTGCAGGGCACCACACCTGATGCCACATCTCCAAAGGTGCCCGCTCAGCGGGTGCTGGCGGCATGGTCTCAACTTGCCCGCATCTAGGGCCCACTGCTCTTTCTGTGGGCAACACTGGCCCCGTCTCCTCTTCTGCTCTGGCCCCTTCCCTCTGATCCGCTGACCAGTGCCATTTAGGTCTGATAACCCTTTGTTCTGGGGACTGTCCGGTGTGTGTAGGGTGATTAGCAGTATCCTTGGCCTCCACTCACTAGATGCCAATAGCAACTCCCCACACACAGTGTCATAGCAACCAAAAATGTCTCCTGAGATTGTCAGGTGTCCCCTGGGTCAAAATCACAGCTGATTGAGGACCACTGGTCCTAGATTTGCAGTCTGCCTTGGTCCCTAAGGCCACCTGCTCTTTTCCCACCTATCTCGCTAGCTTTGTTTATTCTCATATCCCCTATCCTGATCTCAGAGAGAGAGAGAGAGAGAGAGAGAGAGAGAGTGTGTGTGTGTGTGTGTGCGTGCACACACACACACCCCACATGGCTCTACAGCCTAAATTGGACTCAGACCTTCTCTGGCTTGAGCTGCTGTTCTTTCTTCTGGCTGCCCAAAGCCAGCACAGCTCAGGAAGGAGACAGAACATGCAAATTGCACACAGTGGAATGCTTTGCGAGTGCCTGGGGCCTCTCCCTTATTTTCTGCTCAGATGAAAGGCAGGAAGAGGGGCTGGGGCTTGAGTGAGCAGGCAGGGGATCCTGGGAAGCTGCCGCTTGGCTCCCTCTCCAGCCCCCTTTGCAGACACCCTCTCTGTTGACGGTGGTGTATACGGAGGGAGGGGCGTGGCCTGGACATGCCTTGCTCTACAAGGGCACAGAAGGTGGAGAGTAGGATGTAATGCTTCCCCTTGGACATTAAGAGCTCTGATGCCTTTGTCCATTTGGGGAAGCAGCCTAAACTTCTAATCCTGGATGGCACTTTCTGAGTCTAGTCAAAGCTTTCTTGCCAAACCGCACCCGCTTCCTTCAAATTGCCACATAATCTCCCATCAGTGACACTTGACTCTTACCATCACCCAAGTCTAGTCTAACTTCTACGCTGCCTGATGCTGTCAAGACGGACACTTTCTTATGTCTACCACCAAGAGAGGCCTTTCTCCCCTCTCACTGGGTAATGCCACTACACGCCTCTTCACCAGGACCTACTTTCTCTGGACCATTGTGATCTGACAAAAAGAAGAAGCACTGTAACTAAGAAGGGCTGAGCAGGTGGGCACGGAGCTCTGGGCAGGTAGATACCAGAGGCTGCCAGCCCTTCCCCTGGGCTCATACACTCAAACAAGCCAAGCAGGCTTCTCTAAGCCCTTGACCCGCGTGCAGAGGTCAAGGACAGGGCTGCACCTTGAAGGATTTCATGGAAGGCCCGTCCGGAGTCTGTGCCTGTCTCCAGCTTTCCCATGGTCCCTCAGCCAGCTTCCTCTTGGGCCCTTTAAGGCAGTGAGAGAAACTGGCTAAGGGTTAGGTGGTGACCATGAGCCTGGAAAGGAAAGCTCTGGTCTCCCTGGCACTCTCTGGCTTCTTAGCATCCACTGCTTAATTTGTTCCTCTAAAGCACTCGGGGAGCTCTCACCACAGTCCAGCTCTCTAGGTTCGACCGCCTGGGTCAGCTGCAGGCTCCCACTCACCCCTCTGCTCTGGCCACAGGTTTCGTGGCCCCAACATGGTGGGGCCACGAAAGTGGAGGTGTCTTTCCTCCCACCTTCCTTCCGGGCCCCAGAGTACTCCTGTGTGCCGGGCCCTGGGGCTTATCAATTTAGAATGCGCCATCTCCCGGAATTCTCAGAACACACCTGTGAGATTGGAGGGGTGATTAGCTCCTTTTACAAATGTAGAAACTAGGGTATAAAGGAATTCAAAACTGACATTAGTAAGGGACAGCCTGCATATGGCCATCCCAGACAGCCCAATTGCAAGATCTCTTCCTCCGTCTCTCTCCCGTCTCTCTCTTCCTCTCTCTCCTGCACATCCACCCTCCTCCTCCTCTTTTTCCTTTTCTTCCTCCTCTACAACTCCTGAGAGAAGATCCCCCTGCCTCATTACTTCCACTCTTTCTCCCCAATCATCCTTCCTCCTCAACACTTCACCAGAGAGGCCTTTTTATGAATCAGATTTGGCTTAGCTTTCTGTCACTGGGACAAAATACCTCAGATAAGTAACTTAAAGAAAGGGAAAGTTTATTTTGACTCATGTTTCCAGGGTAGTCTGTGGTTGGTGGGATCCTTGTTCGGAGTTGTGGTGAAGCAGAATATCATGGCAGGAGCACATGGTAGAGCAAAATTTCTCACTTCACGGCAACCAGGAAGCACACAGGAGGAACAGGAAGTGGCCGGGGTTCCAGTATCCTCTTCCAGAGCACATTTCCATTGACCTAACTCTCCAACTAATCCGTACTTCTTTAAGGTTCACCCACTTTCCAGTAGTGCTGCAGGAAGTCCTAAGAAGTGTTGGAAAGGATTTGGAGAAACCAGAACCCATGTGTCCAACGTTTCTTATTTCCTGGGTTTGGAGTTTTACCTTGTTTTTGTTGTTAGCCATCTGAATAAGTGTGAGGTAGTACCTCACTGTGATTTTGATTTTTGTTTCCCTGATGTTGAGCAGTTGTCCTGTACAAAGGCCATCTGTAGATCTAGGAGAAATGTCTGTTCAAGTCCTTTACTCATCATCAACAAGGTTGCTTTGTCTTTTGGAGTTTTTAAAGAATTTGCTCTGTTATTAAGTGGTTTTATACATTCTAGATATGAATCCCATATTGGATATATGATTTCCAAATATTTTCTCCCATTTCATGGATTTTTTTAACTGTGTTGATTGTATGTTTTGATGTTTAGAAGTTTTTAATTTTGAGTAGTCCATTTCATCTATTTTTTTCTTTTGTTGTCTGTGCTTCTGGTCTCATATTGAAGAAATCACCGCCAAATCCAGTGTCATGAAGCTTCTCCCTTATGTGTTCTTCTAAGAGGTTTAGCATCTGAGTGCTTCCATCTAGTTCTCTAATCTACTGTGAGAGTCCTTTCTGTTTGGAAAATGAAAGCTGGAGACCCTGGGAACCTCCCTGTCCTCCCCCCAACCTACGCAACTTGATCTTGTCACCCAGAACAGACAGTGATGGGAACTCTGCTATTCCACACAAAATTGGAAGAAAGGGAGAAAAGATTCGGGGTGGACAACAAGTCACATCCTCTATAACCACTCCCCGTCTCCTGCCAGGATGGGTGGACGCTGAGCACACAGTGAACGGACACTCAGGCTCAGGCCGGGTGAGTTCTCTATGATCAGCTCGTCAAAGACAGCACAACTGTGTGGAGTTGAAACTTAATGTCTCAAGCCCCGACCGGCTACTTCTAGCCTCATTACCTCCAGCAAGACATGTAACCTGGCTGAACCTGTTGCCTCAACTTCAAAGCGATAATAGTCACTTCCCTTTCTATGAGTGTTTCACAGATTATAAGGCTCTGTTGCGTGCTTATCCTTTTTCATCCTCTCAAGAACCTTGTGAAGTGCAGAGGGCAAGTTTGTTTGGTCGCTGCTTTCAAGATGAGGAAACGATTGTCCAGTGAGCCTAAGTGACTTACCCAAGAACGTTCAGCTGGAAGGGCACTCTTTCTTCCTAGGTAATGTCCTCCCCCCACCTTGGGAGGAGGGGCTGTATTAAACGAAGACTTCAACAGGAAAGGGTTTGCGCACCAGTGGGTGTTTGGTTTCTTGGCATCTGTGGGTGGGGGATGGTCATCTTTGATGCGTAGGAGAGGGAGGAAGATGAGGACTTGGGCAGAGATGAACAGTCAAGGGCTGGGGACTTAGCTCAAGGGGTACTGAGCCAACTTTGGGTGCACAAGGGCCCGAGTTCAATCTCTGGTACCGCAAAAAAGAAAAAGAACGGTCAAAGCTTCCACTTGTCTCTGGACAGCTGTGCACTCAGACGAAGATCAGGGCAGGAGGGCAGCTCCAGTGGCCTTCCCACAGCCCAGTGGGGCGGTAGCTCCCAGGGAGAACTTCTACCGCCGGCCACAGGCGAGCGTGAGCCACGCCGCTGGGCTCAGGTCAGATGCCTGCCGTCACTGTCCCCCTAATCTGCAGCCTTCGCTCCGCCACTGCCCACTGCACCCCCGGCTCTCTCCCTGCTCCGACACTCCCCCCACCCCGCTCCCCCCTCCTTGCTCTCTTCTTTCGCAGGCGTAATGACTTTGATAAGGAATTGTCTCGTTAACAGGATTAGCCACGGAAATCTCTTGTCCCCTCCCCTCCACTCTGCAGTACTCCTCAGCTCGCGACCCGTAATTTTCTGCCAGTATCAGAGGCGCCGGACCACCTCGGGGATATTAATTCTGACTTGGTCTTTGATCATGTGACTGGGGCTACGCCGGGATGTTCCCCCACAGACACCGGCCCGCCTAAGCCCTGTGGATAAATTACACCAGGCCCTCACGGCGCCTCTCCCTTCTAGGGCAGCCACTCCCTGGATTTTTTTCCAGCTCTGGGGCTAGCAAATGGCCCCCAATTTAGGGTCCAAGGAGGCTGATCTAAAACTGGAGCTCAGTAGCAGAAGAGTGGTAAGAAAAATAATGCCCCGTTCCAATGGTGTCCTTTCCTTTCCTTCCACCAACCCCACATGTGCATCCCTAGGAAGACTCCAGACAGGATACAGCCAGAGGTGATTTGGAAGGTGGGTGAGAGAGCTCAACTTTGGGCCTGGACTCGTTTAGATCTGTGACACACGAACGCCCAACAGTGTCTCTGAGCCTCAGTCTTCTCATCTAGCGAATGGGGAGAATGTTGTCAGTACAGCAGGGCTGTAGGAAAGCACACGGTGCCCAACATGTGGCTCAGTCCATGCTTTATCAGAACCGGAACTTCCCAGAGGTGGGGGATTCCTGCACCTCTCGGGATTTACTGAGAAATGTTTGTTTCAACCCTGAGTTGTTTCTGTAGACTCTTTCCCTGTGCTGATTGCCTCTGACCTTGTGCTCTGAAATCTCTTTCCCTTCACACATTTTTAGGATTGTTTGCAAAGGAAATTATATGACCCCTTCAACCTAAAACATTAATTAGAAGAAAGTTCAGCATGTAGGGTGAATTCCGGGAATAGATGGCAGGGAATGAAAGGAAATGTCTGTCCCATGTCACCAAATCACAGTGAGGCCAGAGAAAAAAGAGGCATCCTGAAAAAGAGTCCAAGTCCAGAATAGGCCTCGACCAAGCATGAGAGGGTCTCTTCGGTCAGGTCAACCGTGTGTTTGCAAGGAGAGGGAGAGATCCAGAGCGCTGGGGCCTGGAGGGGTTAACAGTTGGGGAAAAAAATTGCAGAAGTCAGAAGGGATGAGGTCAGAGCTAAATCTAGGTTAATTTGGACACAGCTTTGTGATCAATTGTGCAGAAAGTGTCAGAGTGACAAGTGGGAAATTGCACCTGTCTGTGAATGAACCCAGAATCCCAACTGCTGTGTTTTGCAGGGAACCAGGGAGCTGGCACTATTGGGGGCAAAGGAAGGGGTGACCAGAGAGCAGCAGTCCCCCACTTAGAAGACAGAGCACAGCAAGAATGGGTGATTGTACCCTCACTGTGTGCCCAGCCCCCGTGAAGCCTTTGCTTATACTTTACAGGCAATATTTGTGTCACCTTGGCCAACACCAACAACTAAAGTCACTAAACAGACGCTGGACTTCTAGGTCAGGTAGCCATGGCAGGGGGGTGGGTAGGGGTGTGTGAAACTCTTACCCTAGCAGAGCTGGTAAGGCCAGTAATCCACTTCAGATCCCAGTGGTGGTGTTCTGCAGCTGTGTGGCCTTGTGCACGCTTTTGAATCTCCGTGAGCCTGGGCTCCTTTTGCGTTAAACGGGGATAATATCACCTTTAAAAATATTAAACCCACTGTGAAAGGAAAGTACAGGGTGAAAGTTAGATAAGAGACACAGGATTCATTTGAAATAGAGAGTAGTGTAGTTATCTGAGGTTTCACTCTGTGGCTTGTGACCTGTGGTCGGGGATCAGGGACCCCCTTCTACGTGGCCCCGGAGGTCAGAGTGGCCTAAGCACACACTGCCCAGGCCCTTCACCTCACCTCACCTCCGCTTGTGGCCTCAGTGCTGTATCACCTCACATCCTCCCGGGGACAAGGAGGAGGATGTTACAATATTTTGAGATGGAAACCACATTCGCAAAGCCATTGTTACCGTATGTGGTTATAATTATTTCATTTTCACATTAGTCATTGTTAGCGTCTCAGTTAATTTATAAATCAAGTTGTATCCTAGGTGAGTATGTACAGGGAAAAACATAGCATAGATAAAGTGTGGCGCAGGCCCCAGTGTCACTGAGGGTCTCGGGATGAATCCCCCAAGAGAAGGGAGGACTGCCACTACCATACCTAGCACGATGCCTGGCACACAGTGGAAACTGACTGGTGGATGCAGTGTCCCCAACCATCCCCCCCCAATCTACAGCCACCAAGGGAGATAAGCCATCGATCCACCAAAAACTTTAGGCCCACTGAGAAAGACCCGGTGAAGGCTGAATAGGGAAACAGCTACTCCAGCCTGGAAGGACAGACGACAGGGCCGGGCAGGGCGGCCCTGGAGACGGAGGCTGTAACTTGGAGCCGACAGGTATGGAGACCGCACGGTGGTGGTGAGAAGATGGTGAATGCACCAGCAGAACTGGGCAGAGCTCTCCAGTACTCACGGCCTTTCCCTCAGACAGACCGGCTTGGCAAGCTGAGGAGACCCCTGCGGGCCGGCCTGTGAGCACCACTACCCTCGCTGGTCAGCTCCCCGGCGGAAGAAAGTTATAAAAAATATTAAAGTTATTACCACAGCTTTATAGAAGACACTGAGTTGGAGAGATTAGGGAACCTGTACAAGGTCATAGTGATAGATCTCAAATTGATCTGACCTCAAAGATAATAGCTTACCATTGAGGTAAAAGGGGACAGGATATATTCACTCATTCACCCTTCTTTCATTTGCTCCACAAACTTTTTTTTTTTTTTTTTTTTTGAGACAAGGTCTCACTTTGTAGTTCAGGCTGGCCCTCAGCTCAGTATGTAGTCCAGGCAAGCCTCAAACTCAGCAGTCCTCCTGCCTCTGCCTCCTGAGTGCTGGGATGACAGACATGAGCCACCACGCCCGGCACTGTGGTATGTGGTGTTGACTGCTGGTGGGCGTGAGTCTCCACGCCCAGCATTGTGTGTGGTTACCGGGATCGAACTCAGGACCTTGCGCTTGGGAGGCAGGTGCCAGAACCACTGAGCTAAATCTCCAGTCCTCCACAAACATTTTTGAGTACCACCACAACGGTATAATGACCAAAACTGAGACCAGAACAAGGGACAGGCAGGGGCCCTGCCTGTGGAGGCTCCAGGCTAGCAAGAGCGCCTATGGGGCCTTTGCCGAGGGCCAGGCTCGGGCTGAGCTAGGGGCTGGGAGACAGAGCCACCCACTGCTCTGGGTCTTTGGCGGCTCGAGCCACTCATCACGGGGCTTGGGCAGCTTGAGGACACTGGAAGCCCTGAAGCAGGCAGGCCAGGGGCAGAGGGTGTCCAAAGGCAAACTTCGGAAGGACTGGGGTGTCAGTCCTTTCTGTCGCCCAGGGAGCCACAAAGAGGCAGACACCAGATGCAGTTGAGAGGTCAGTGCCATGATCTTTCAGCCGCTGTGTAAGACCAGCCCTTGCACCCCTTGTCTCTAAGCAACCCATTGTCACTGGAGACACCAGAGGAAGGAAATGAAACAGAAACACAAATGAACACACGAGAGGCCCGATTCTGCAACAGCCCACTGAGTCTCCCGGAACGGGGGGGTGGGGCAGGGGAGGTTCTCCCACCAAGGCTCAGAGGGTTTCTCCTGCCACCTGCCCACACGTTACAGGACCACAAGGCAGCAGAGCCCACTCTTCCAGCTCCACCTCCAGCGCTTCCTGAGCACTGTGATCCAAGCAGAGCCGACAGCACCGCGGGCCAGGTGTGATGGGCAGGGAGGGGTTCAGAGGCAGATCCGTAGAAACCTCCAGAAGACTACATCATAGCCGGGTGTCTGAAGGTGACACACACAAGTGCTGGGAAATCACCCACTTGTCAGAGTCCCAGGAGGAGGCCCAACAATAGGGCCGTCTGGAACGGGAGGCAGCTAACATCACCAGCTGACCTCACTAGCTAACCTCAGACAGGGCTGCAGAGCTGAGGCAGGGTGAGCCCCCACCGGAAGGAACCTGTGCGGAAGCCCGCGGCAGTAAAGGCACCCGGAAAGTACTTACCAAAAGCCCGGTTTTAGATTCACGCAGCCTCAGCTTTGAGATGTGGGCAAGCTGGTTCGACTCGGATTCTCTGCTTCCTTTTCTGTTGGGAAGGAACAAAACTCTCCACCTCAGAAACACTGTGACACAGATCCAGCAAGACGGTGAGTCAAGTGCCAGCCTGCCGCTGGCACCCAGTCCTTGGTGTTGGTCCTGTACCGTTGAGCTGGGCCCCACAGTGGCCAGCGCCTGCCCAGCCTGCTTCCGGGGCCTACAACCTTGACGGTGCAGCACCCCTGCATCAGAAACAGGGACTCCTAGGGGTCTCCTTGAGGAAGGGGTGCGGTCTGAGCTCTGAAGAGAGAGCAGAAGAACCGCAGGGAAGGGGAGGAAGCATGTCAGAGCAGCCCCAAGGCTGGAGGAGGAAGGAGAAACCAGGCACGATGGGGACAGGAAGGGGGACCAGCAGGTGGCGGGTGGGCTGCGGCCGCCCTGTTCGAGGAGTCTAGTCTTTGTCCTAAGAAGCACAGGAGGCCGCTGGGTGTTTTTCAGCGTGGCCAGAGTCCACTTAAGAGGGTCTGGTTACAGCAGGAAGGAAGGATAGATGAGCACACACGCAGCCCCGGAGCTCTGATGAACGGCAGCCCGTGAGGCCTTAAGGACACGCTGGATGGAAGGAGAGTCCGCTCACCGGGGAGGGGTGTCCAGCGGGGAGCACTCAGAACACCCCCCTCCTTCTCTGAACCGCTTGGCCACAGAGCCACTTGGGGGTAACAGAGTAATCTGCTCCCTGGCTAATGGGGTGGGGGCGACCCCGCCTCGGAGGTGAGCGTGGGCCGCGGTGCACTTCCCCCGCCCCAGGCCCAGGCCAGGGCCCAGGACCGGCAGCCTTTCGGCAAGTGCAATAACCACGATTTCCCTCTACACCGTGAGCCCCTGACACGCAGAGCAGGGCACTAGGAAGACTGCCGGTGGGTGACATAAAAGTGGGGTGGGGGCTCCGGGAGGCCTGGAGGCTGTCGCCCCGGCTGGGCTCTGCCATGTGCGGCGGACGAGGATGGGGAATTAAGAGGCTTATTTCAGCACCCTGTTATTATAGCATCTTGTTTCCATAGTTTGTTCAACAAACCTCTCTCCCTCACCCCCTCTCTTTTTCATCTTCCTCTCTCAGCAAATCCATTTAAATGCAATTCTATTCTTAAAGCGCCCCTCTCATGCATGTCTAATGAATGTCAGGGAGACGCTATTACAATGGGGCCGAGGAGGGTCCAATCGGCAGTGTGTGTACAAGTCATTTGAAAGGAAGCCTGGGAGCGCTCCAGTTTTATTACAGCATAATTAGAAATAAAATCTTGTTGCAATAGGCAAATGAGAGATGTGTGCTAATCCTGTGGTAGAGGAAGATAGAGCTAGCTGTATTGAGAGAGAGGGATTCAGAGAAAAAAAGAGGAAACTAGCCACGGTGCCTCCCTCTTCCAAGGTTCGCCTGATTTTCCTCCCTGAGACCCTCGATCTTCACACCCCTGGCACCTCCAGCTCTCAGGGCACCGCTCCTGAGACAGTTACCCAAGACAGTCGGTGGGCCCGGCCCGGTGGAGCCATACCAGCTCCCTCCCTGCCAGTCCACGCGTAGCCCACCTACTCAGAGACCGCTCTGTGGGGAAGGAGGAGACGAGGAGACAGGTGCTAGAGACTGAATTTGGAAGCTGAGACCCAGGCCTAGTTCTGAGCTTCCAAGTTACACGTGTACTTGTTTGATAAATATTTTATGACTGCCTGCTATATGCCAGGCACCGTGCTGAGTACCTTCATTAACTCATTTAATTCGAGCAAGAAGTAGGTTTGGAGATATTCCGTGACTTGCCTGGCATTATCCAGCTAGAAATGGGAATGCGGTTGGAACCGAGTCCTGCTGACTCCAGAGCCTGGCTCTCTGTGCTCGTCCACGCTGCGAGCATCCTGGGTCCTCCGGAGTCCCTTGGATATCCATGCCGCTGAGTAGTACTGCGGCCCACGACAGAGCCCAGAGATGAGGCTGTGGGACTTGGGCTAATTCCTCGGGCAGGGCAAGAAGGGGCGCTTGGTGCCAGGCCGGTTCCATCAGGTAGGCCGTTGTACCCAGTGGAAATGACCGTGACCCCAGGGTGGGAAAGGGGGTCGTCAGTACTGCTCCTGCACACAGCAGCCCCTCAGATCCCCGGCTGGGTTGGAGGTAAAAGGGGAGAAGTCCCCCGCCTCGCCCAGCCAATTGGAGGAAGAGCACAGAATCACAAAGAGAATAAGCTTGAGAGGTATTTTGAAGAGCAGACCATTCAATTTGTCATTTAGGAAAACTGAGGCCCAGAGAGCAACTGAAACTTTTCTAAAGTGACCCCAGAAATTAGAAGCAAGTTTTGCATCGTCCCACCCAGTGTGCTCAACTCTACCACCCCTGCCTTTGCACAGGTGCTTCGAGAAGGGCCCTTCCCACAGGTGACGTTTCTTAGCCCTCGACTCTTTGCAGCAAAGCTCATCCTTTCTTAGAAACCATGCTTGCGGCTGGGGGTGCTGGGGGTGCCCTAACTCACTGAGGAAGAGACCAGCTGGCCGCCAGAGTCACCCTGGCCAGAGGACTTGATTCAACAAGGAACGAGACAGCTCTGCAGCCAACAATGAGCCCTGGGCTCGTGGGAGAGGACAAGGCAGTGTCGCCCATTCTGTGACCCCGTACCTTCTTCATGGAGCCACGGAGATGGCCGTGGAGGAGGAAGAGGAGCACATGTGGTACTTTAGATCCCCTGCAGGGCCTTGGCATGCCAAGCCAGGGCCCAGCCTGACTTCATGCTCAGATGGATATGACCCCGTGGTGTCCACCCAAGTGCCCGGGAGCCCCTGTGCCGGAGCAGGTAATAGACCTACCCCCGCCGCCTACATGTAGAGTCTCTGTCTATAGAGCCTGCCTTAGTAGAGCTCCTCTCCGGTTCCTGCTCAGCTCTGGCCACGCAGGCCCCACACAGGAACCGCTCTGTGCAGTGTCCTCCTGGCCTGGGTGCATCCAATGATTCCTCTTCCGTCAGGCAAAGGTAATGGGCCAGCAGACAGAAACCTTTCTGGATGTCTCCACATGGACTCAGACCAGCTGTATGATTCTGCACCTCAGTTTCCCCCAGTGGAGCAAGAGGTGGTGAGTGAGACTGAGCTTTGCCTGAAGATGCACATGAGGTTCCCTGCACACCCTCTTCCCAAAATCGCCTCTATTTACCCCTCCCTGCCTCCTTCAGCTCCCGGCTTGTGAGGCCCACGGGAAGGAGCCGGCCTCAGTCCCCTTGCACCCCTCTCGCTCTCACCTCTGAACCTAGCAGGTGGGCCACGTCTCGGGCCCTTGGGAGCCACCCCTCCGGCCCTTCCCTGACCCATTAGAGCAAGCCTCGTGCCAGCAGCACTCTGGACAAGAAGGGTAGTGCTCTCTTCAGACTGCCCCAGCACCCTCTCACACTGAGGGCCCAAACGTGCTTATTTCTTCCCACTCTGGAGGGTGGAGGTCCACGATCAAGGCGCTGGGGGGGTAGGGTCTCCAGACGCCGCGATGTCCCCTTCTCGCTGTGTCCACGCGTGGCCTCCCCTCGAGTATGCGCAGCCCCGCTGCCTCTTCTTATAACGTCATCGATCATATGGGCCGGGCCTCAACCTTGTGGCCTCATTCAACCTTCATTGCCCCTTCAAAGACTCTGTCTCCACACCCAGTGACTCTGGGGTTAGAGATTTGACATATGAATTTGGAAGAGGGGGTTAAAGCCATTCCATCCGTAATGAAGACAGTCTAAGAACCGGAGCCAGCCAGGCCAGAGCTGAGACTGGAACCCGAGTCTCCCCACTCACCTCCGTTCACATCGTCCCCTCGGCTGCAGGTCTGTCTGGGTGATGCAACATCTGGGACTCACAGTCCTGGGAGTCCAGAGTCTCGCGAGAAGCAGAGAGAGAACGGGCTGTAGCTTTCCCTGGGCTTTCAAACCCCCGCTAGAAAGCACCCCAGAGCCCTCAACAGAAACAACACAAAGGAAAGAAGGAAGGTGCCCTGCAGAGTGAGCCTGGAATAGCTCCCTCAGGGTGCCCAGGTGAGGACCTCAGACAGAGGTCAGTTCCTGGCCCCATCCTGAGCCCTGCCCCAGAGCGCAAAGGGCTTTCAAGGCCAGCTGGGTCCTCACTGTGGGGCAAGTTATCTCATCAGTCTTCAGAACTATCCACAGGTCCAGGCTGCAGGCTGAGCACATTGTTTTTATAAATCTATATTGGATGGAGCCGCAACTAGTAACCTGTATTGATTGCAATTTCTCTTTCGGAATGGGGCAGGTGCAGGGGCGACTGCAGAGCTTGGAGGCCCTGGCATCCTGACGCCATCCTGGGAAACAGACTTGGGCTGTGATAGACTAAGAATCTCTTCCAAAAGTCTGAGGATTATTTTCTGACCCTGGCCAAAGCCTGGCCTGGTGCAAAGCCCCATCCCATCCCTTCCTCCCCTTCCTTCCTTCCCTCACTCTATTCCTCCTGTCACTTTCTGTGGGCTTCTACACAGGAGTGAAGAGGCAGAGAGAACAGGAAGTTTTCTCACTAATTTGCTAATTTTCCAGGCTGGGCTGCAGTGCACATCCTCCTGCCTCAGCCTCCCAGAGGCTGGGGTTACAGGTGCACTTTACCATGTGGCTTCTCCTGTACCTGCCCTTCCACCTTCAGCATGGCAGGAGGCAGCGCCCTTCCCAGGAGCCAGTGTCATGGGCTTGAGTCAGGAGCCAAATAAATTTCTGCTCATTATGGTTACCCCGTCTCTGGCATTCTGTGATAGCAACAGAAAAGGACTAAACTGCCAGCTCCTCTGGGCCGGTCTCTGTGTGTGTAATGGGGTCACACTCCCATGGGGAGGTTCAGTTGGGAGTCTGGCTGTTGAAGTCTGGCTCTCTGAGCCCAGGTGACAGTGTTTCACCTGTAGCCAGGACCCATGCCCTCGGCACAGGCTGTCTGAGCACTTGCCACATGCCAGGCACATCCTGGGGTACAGACAGAAAAAAAAATAACCCCAGAAGGGATACTATGTGCTGTACAAACAGAGAAGCCAGGTAAGGAGTGTGCAGAGTGGGAGACCCAATCCTCTTCTGCCAGAGCCGCCAGAGGAAGCCTCTCCAAGGAGCAGCCAAGGTCCCGTCCGGAAGGGCCGCACGCACACAGGCAGAACTTCCAAATTGTGGTCATGGCTGCTTCCAAGGCTCCTGCGGCAGCAACGGTCTTTAAGCTGCGAATTTATAAATTGCTGGGAGGGAAAAGATCTAAAGGATGATCCATTTTATTTCTCTCACTCAAAATTTAAATCCCCCATGCCCTATCTCATCAAAGTGTGCGGCATCAATTTAAATACTCCCTGAGACAGGAAACTCACTACCTAACCAAGAGACTCTTTCCCATTTCTTATAACCACAAGTGTCTTGATTTAATATTAAAAGTATTCATAACATAAAATATACCATCTTGATATTTTTACTATTAGATTTGAGGTTCAGTAATGTTTAATTTGGTTTCATTTTACAAAACTGAAACTCTGTGTTCATTAATAACTCCCAGTTTTCCTTCCTTCCAGCTCCTGGCAGCCATCATTCTACTTTCTGTTTCTTTGAGTTCGATTACTATGGACACTCACATGAGTGGAACCTTACAGTAGTTGTCTTTTTGTTGCTGGTTTATTTCACTTAGCAAATTCCTTCAGGGTTGATCCATGTTACATGTGTCAAAATTCCTACTCTTTCTTTTTGTTGTTGTTGTTGTTATTGTTGTTGTTGTTGTTTGGGGTTTTACTTTTGCAGTACCAGGGCTAGAACTCAGGACCTTGCACTTGCCAGGCAGGTGGCAGCACCACTGAGCTACATCCCCGGCCCAGAATTCCTTCCCTTGGTGAAGTCTGAGCACTATGCCGTTGTGTGGAGAGGCCACACTTGCTGCCTGTTCATCTGCCAGTGGAACCAGGGTTGCTTCCACACTGCTGCTGTTAACACAGACACGCAAACAGCTCTTTGAGCTGGGGTGGAGGGTCAACTCTTCCCAGTGTATAACCACAAGAGAAATCGCTCTTATGGAAATTCCATTTTAATTTTTTATTTTTTTAGACAGGGTCTCACTTTAGTTCAAACTGGCCCTGAGCTCACTATGGAGCCCAGGCAAGCCTGGAACTCAGCAATCCTCCAGTTTCTCCTCCCGAGTGCTGGCATGACAGGCGTGAGCCACCACACGTGGCACTGTGGTATGTGGTACTGATTGCTGGTGGGCGTGAGTCACCACACCCAGCATTGTATGTGATTACTGGGAT
>PVIC010010206.1:0-43916 GCA_004025085.1 Thryonomys swinderianus | reverse complement strand
ACACACACACACACACACACACACACACACACACAATGTTCATGTTTGTCAGGTGTTCCCAAGTTGTTTTCCAAAGTGGTTGTAAGATCTTCATTTATGAGGCTGTCAATCCCTCATATCCTCCTCAAGACTTGGTATTTCTTTTGGATTATTTGTATCAATTTGTGGAAAATGTACATCTCAGTAGTACAAAGGACTCCAAAGCCTCAACATTGAGGTCTTTTTAATTTCTATTGTTTCTGGGATTTTGTTTGTTGTTTTGCTTTGGTTTTTTCCTATTGTTACTGTACTGATCTTGAACATATTTTGTTAAATGTATCTGTAGGTACTTAATATTGAGTTACACTTTTATAAATGCTAGATTAAATTTAATTTTTGAACATTCTCTGAATATGCAACACTATTTTTGTATATTGACCATGAAACCTGTCTGTAACCTTCCTAAATTTATTAATTCTAGTAATCAGTCTCTCTCTCTTTCTCTTGCACATTCTTTAAATTTTCTTTATGTGCATAAAGCTATTTATGAGAGTTTTATTTCTTTTCTAACAGGCATGCCTTTTTCCTTTATGACACTGAATAGGACTTCTAATATAATGTTGAATACAAATGGTGAGACTAGACATCTTTGTCTTGTCCGTGACTTTATGATAAAATATTATGTTGGCAAAAGAGTTTCTAGAGATACCTTTTTTCAGGTAGGGAAAGTTACTTTCTATTTCTAGTTTTTGCAGAGTTATTTTCTTCCGGGAATGTGTGTAGAATCTGGTATCCTACCTTGCACTTCTTATACCAATTATCTTTTGTTTCTGTGTATTTTTCCTGCAGTTGCCTTTGTTTGGTTATTTTTAGTTCTACATTTTATTAGTTATTGGCTAATTAGTTATACTTTTGTTATTGGTTTCCTTAGGAGTTGCAATATTCATTTTTTTCTTGTTACAGTTATTAAATGATGCATAATACAATGTTTCTGTATGTTAGTAAATAATATAATCACATCATGTAGGATGTAAAAAGCATTATCATTCCTAGTGGTCTTTATTCCTTAGTGTGGACTTACATTTCCATCTAGCATTTCCTTCAGCCTGAAGCAATTCCTCTGACATTGTTTATAGTGTAGTCATGTTGGTAACCGATTATTCCCAGTTTTGCATGTTGAAAAATGTGTCCATTTTGTGTTTAGCTTTGAAGGATAGTTTATCCCAGTGCAGAATAAAATACTTATAGCTAGAAAACAGAATAGAATATGAATAGAGGTAGGTATAAATTTATAATTGAATATAGCTCTAGTAACAGATATAAAGTCATTTTTCCTTTTAGTATTTAAAAATCGTCCTTTATCTCTCAGCTTGCATTGTTTACGTTAGAAACCAGTGATAATTCCTATCATAAAACCTTTAAGACCCTGTTTTTAATATTCCCCCTTGCTCACTACTTTTAGGATAGCCTTTTTATTACTAGTTTTCAGCTACTTGATTAAGATATATCTTGCTATCTGTTTTTGTGATTATACTTCTTGGAATTCATTATATTTTATGGAAGTGTGAGTTGATGTTCAGTATTAATTTTGAAGTTTCCAGCCATTCATTCATCAAATTTTATTCACTCTCATTTTTCACCTTTTCTCCTTAGTCCAGGAGTCCATTTACTTCTTAGTTCCCTGAAGTTTTGTTAAATTTTTAAGCTTTTTGTTCTAGTGTGGATGATTTCTGATGTAATATTAAATTCAATAATCTTTTTTCTGTAGTATCTAATCTCCTAGGCTCATGTAGCATTCTTTTCATTTCAGGAGCTGTATTTTAATGTTAGAGGTTCTGTTTGTTTTGTTTTTATAATTCCCATGTGTCTTCTCCTTGTATCAATGGTTTTCCTTTAAATCTTTGAAACTTTTAATGACATATTCTTAAATCCTTTTTTGCTTCTCCTGTCACTTCTCAAATATCAGATCTTATCTGCTCCACTGACTTTTTTGGGTTATGAGTTAGAATCTCCTGCTTCTTCACAACCTAGCTCTGAGGACTGTGGAAGCTAAAGCTTTGAAAGACTGGATCTTATCGGCTTCCTATGAGGCATACTGTTTTGTTCTTAGAGGTGGTTACTTCTAGCAGGTCAGATTTATTCTGTAAAGACTTTTTAAAAATGTATTAGTGGGCCAGAGATTTAGCTCAGTGGTTCTAGTGCCTGCCTGGCAAGCGCAAGGTCCCAGGTTCGATCCCTGGTAACCACATACAACAGTACCAGGCGTGGTGACTCACGCCCACCAGCAATCAGTACCACACACCACAGTGCCCAGCGTGATGGCTCACAGCTGTAATCCCAGCACTCGGGAGGCAGAGACAGGAGGATTGCTGCGTTTGAGGCTTGTCTGGGCTACATAGTGAGCTCAGGGCCAGCCTGAACTACAAAGCGAGAACCTGTCTCAAAAAAAAAAAAGTTATTACCATAAAAGTTATGTTATCATTAATCCCCTTCAAAATCCTCCCCATCGCTTTACACACACTCAGCCCATCATTCTTGCCACTTTCTCCAGCAATTCAGGAGGTCCTGTTCCATGAGTGTCTTTGGTGATGCTGTCATGGCGGCTTCCATGTCCAGAATGAATTCAAAATGTTTACTTTGCTTGGGGTCCAGGCAGAAGTAACACCACACCAGATCCAGTGAATAAGGTCAAGGAAGACTCACTTTAGTATTTTTTTTTTTTTTGGTCGTGCTTTCTATGAATAGAATGGCACGAGACAGCAGCATCCACCATGTCGTCTCTTAGAACAACATTCTGTAAAGATATGAAAGACTTCCAGAACTGCTTGAGAACATGGCAAGAATGATGATATATTTGAGAAGGATTAGTGGCCACGTGTCTTTTACTGTAACATATTTTTAAAATATATACTTTTAAAAATTTAAGTACAAACTATATATTTTTTTAGCCAGCTCTCATACACGAGTATAGTTTATCTTAATTGACAGCACCAACAGTAATGACAAACCAAGCAAACTCTACATCATGATCAGTTCCTATGAGGAGAGACCGTGTCAGTTTTACCTGGCACATTCAGTGCCTGACGCATAGTAGGCATGTGATAAATCAGTTGAAACTGGAACTTCAGATTTAGCCCTGATGTTTCCAAGAACATAGGTTTTAAAGCTTTGCATAAGCAGAGAACTTTCCCATCCTAGATCTCTGTGACACTCAGAAGACTGTGTGGAGCCGGAAAGGGTGGATATTTTTTATTCAGTTCCGTTTCATGGCTGAGCATGAGCAGTGCCGGCAGGACCTCTGAAGAGAGGAATTTGAGAGGGGCGGGGGAGCAGCAGCAGGAAGCATGGAGGGGGTTGTGGCCAATGGCCTGAGATCACTTCAGCAGAAAGGCTTGAGGTCCATACACCTGACCTCGACCCTAGCAGGACCAGCCTCCCAGAACAAACCCCAACAATTCTCCAAAAGTTAGGATAATCGTTTTCAGCATGAATACGGAGCCATCTTTGGAGATCTTCCCCTGAAATAGGATTTCCTTGAAAGACATGTTGACCTAAAGATGAAACAAGCAGAAAACTTGAGGGTTAATAGTTCAGAGTGATCAAGACAGGCAGAGTGGCCGATTAAGCCTAACAGCACCCAGGACAAGAGGAGTCTGTGGTGTGTTCTTGTGCTACACATGTGACTTACACTATGTCATCTAACCCTTCAGACAATCTAACGAGGTGGGAACTATTTCTATTTCTCCTTGAACAATGAAGAAACCCGAGGCTCAGGGGGGAAGGAGCAGGATGAATAAAATCTCCGGGAATCAATTTCCTAGTAGGCCAAGGGAGAGTCTGCGTTTTCATCGCACCTACCGCCAGAGGGCTCTGTGCAGAGAAGATGGACTACTCAGAACTTGGCCGAGATTTCTCTTACAGCTCTCAGGAATGCCAGGAGTTTTCGTTAGAAACGGAAGCATGTCTTCTATAGAAGAGAGGCTCCATAAACATTTGCTGATGGTAGTAAGTGGCAGCTCATTGACGAGGAGGAGAGGAGTCAAGGGCCTGGATTCTGGGCACTCATTTCTCTAGCATGTACCTGTGAGATTTCAGGTAAGTTACACAGACTCTGTGGGCTTCTGTAACTTCCCCTGTACAAAGAAAACAATGGAGTTAATGGAGGAAATGAAACAATTCAGATCGATAATAGCACATATAAAATACTAAATGTTTACGGTGGGTTAAGAAATACCCAGAAGAAAAAGTTCTATCTACTCTCTTGTGTATTATCCTACTAGTCGTGTTTCCCAGCCCTGGCCCCAGGCTCCAGGCACTAAGGTCTCTGAGCATGTTTGCTTAAAGGGGAGGCCACGGTCCTCCCCTGATGTTAATGGGGACACACTTTTTTTTTTTTTTTTTTTTTTGAGACAGGGTCTCGGCTTGTAGTTCAGGCTGGCTCTGAGCTCACCATGTAGCCCAGGCAAGCCTCGAACTCAGCAATCCTCCTGTCTCTGCCTCCTGAGTGCTGGGATTACAGGCGTGAGCCACCACGCCCGGTGTGGACACACTTTTTGTCCTGGGTGGCACTGATGGCCATGAGCCACGGACTGGCTGGCAGCTGTGTGTGGTGATGGGGCCTGACATGTATCCAAATTCACACTGTGCCGGGGAAATTACACCCTTGTTTGGAGTAGTTATTGCCTGTTTATTCTGTGGTGTTCAAGGCCCTCCCAGGGACCTTTTATCTGTCTGGAAAAACCAGGACATTTGCTCTGAAAAACACGAACTGGCAGGGCCTTTCACTGTCCCTTGACAAACTCCCTGGGCCTCAGGGACATCTCCTCCTGCTTCTCCAGCTTGGGAAAAGTGGCAATCTTGGAATTTAGAAACACTTCACTTATTCATATGACTTCTGTATTTTCTAATCCAAGACTATAAACCACTGCACTTAGGCTGTCCTGTGATACATTCTCCTGAGACTGTGTTTTTGTTTTTTTTTTTTTTGAGACTGGGTCTCGCTTTGTAGTTCAGGCTGGCCCTGAGCTCACTATGGAGCCCAGGCAAGCCGCTGCGAACTCAGCAATCCGCCTGTCTCTGCCTCCCGAGTTGAGACTGTGTTTTTGTCCTTCTCCTCCTTACACTGCCACCTGGCCGATCTTCTCCCGCCCCACACCTGGGCCCCAAATCAAAGGAAGATTTCCCTGTCTTCTGCAGAATGAAGTCAACCTCTCCAGAGGCCCCAGCTCAGCCTGTGGCCCCTGCAGTCCCCACTGGCAGATGGAAGCTTCCAGAGTCCCCTGCCTTGCACACCTGCTGCAAGCTTTCCTGTCTCTGTATCAGACCGTTGCAGGTACCTCTGCTGGTCTTGCTTCCCTCTCCCACCTACACGGGACCAAATCCTGCCCTCATGGTGGAGCTTCCATGCCACCCTTTCTATGTAGTTATTTTTTCTGTGCCGAACTCTCCCTTTCTGTTTTGTGCGTTAGGGAACTGTGACTCTCATCTCGGGGTCTAATTTATCTTTGTATTCCCACAGTTTCAGCACAGAACATGCCCCCTAAAAGCATTTGTTAGACAACATGAAGGACTGTATTTTCAATGGCTTTTAGGAAGCTTCCCATTGGTACCCATAATCATCCAAATTAAAGGTGCCTTTTCCTTTAAAAGTGGCTATTTGTCCTCTGAGTTCCCGGGCTGACCTCTTCCTGGGGTCTGTGCTTGTCCTTGCTAACTTTCTGCTTTTCTCCATATTAAATTTACTGCTTATATGAAGCCCGCTTGTTTAAATTTTCTTCTGTTCCCACTGTTCTCGTCTTCCTTTACAATGGATGCAATTACATGAGCTGCCTTTGAAAGCAAGATTAGATTTTAAATCTTGTGATTAACCTTTCGCATTGTGGGGCTCGCCTGCTCCGAGCTGCTTGGGAGGGTGTCTCATTGGATCTGAACTAATTTCTCTATTTCGTCTTTTCTGTTTTGTGTTATTACTTTGCAACTGGATTCTTGGCTGCAAAGGTCCTGTTGGGAGAATTTCCTGCTTTGCTGTATTTCGGGGCAAGACTCTAGCCGTGCAGACCCTAACAAATATGTAAATGTGGGAAGAGCTTCATACGCCTGACTCTTGAGAAGTTTTTGCTATTTTGAATGCAAAGGAAGTTTTACATTTACTGAAACTATGAATTGCATGAATTTATACAGAAATTTTTCCTGAGTAGAAAACTGCTTGGCTTTAAATTGGTACATTAAAACACAAATCGTCTTGGCCTCATGAAATTCGCAGTTTTTGCACCATAATTGTTTGGTTTTTGTTTTAGCAAAAATTTCACTGGAAAAAAAAACCTTTTTTGATCTTTCAAAGAGCAGTATAACCATTTAGAGTTCAGCAGAAGAGTGTTTTGCCAGTTCCCAGTGAAAATGTTAAAAGTGTGTATTTTAAAAAGTACACAAAATACATTCCCTCAGGAAGTAACTATTGACTATTCTTATATGTAAATAAGATATTTTCTATTTCAAAGTATTTTCCTTCAGATAATTGCAATAATTGCTAAGAATACTTCATCTCCTGGCAGGTAAAATAAAACTAACATGAATAAGCAATCAGTAGTTAGACTAATGAAAGAAATTCACTTATAGTAACTGGCTACAGACAACATCTTAGGCATGAAATGAATTGGAGCCTGACTTGAAAACACTGATCTTATTAAAATGGATGTTTAATGCGTTATTAGGTAATGATATTTCATCTGAAGACCTGATCAAGTCGCCCAGAGCAAAGCTCTTGTCATTATTTTTTACCCTCCCAAAGTGACGCTTTAATGAAACGTGTCAGTGCGCCAGCGTCAGGATGCGTTTCCTTAATGCCCAGCCCTTTTGTTCTACGCTTTACATTTGGAAACAGATTTAAGTATTAAGTACCTCTAATGTCTGCAGCCAGGGAACCCTTTCCGAATTTGTAACAGTGACCAGAACAGACCGCATTACACTCTCCAAATGGTGCGGTTTTGCATTTGAATGTCTGAATTATCCCGGTTTCTTAGAGACGACCACAACACCAACATCTTAAATCCTCAAAATACTGTCCGCTTCAATGAATGCTCGTGATCTAAGCATATGTGTAATTATTCTGTAATTCTCCCCAAAATGTGATTCCTTGGAAATGCATACTAGGTTTCCCCTATTGTAAATCCAATGACTATTTCTTTGTGGCCACTGCTTTAAATAGGGTAACAAGCAAGTCTGTGTGTCTGGGCGAACCGCCTTGATAATGATGATTTCTTCTCCAGCTCTGCTTGGGACACCGGTCCCCCTCGGAGAAATATGCCCTTCATTTGTTTAAGGATCGAGACCATGATCACAAAAAAGACCACTGGAAACAGTATACATTGAAACGAGAGGATCTCTTGCCAGAAATGCCATGTCACTCACAATAGCTTTCGGAGTAGCCTTAGGTAGCAAGCTAAGGGTTCCCAAACGATGGCAGAGCTAGCTGTGGTAGTCCCGGGCTGCGCAGAGACTCTAGAGGAGAGCAGAATCCCGTGCCTCTTCAAACAGCTTGGGATGTGATCGACCGTGGAAAATTAAAACATACACTTTCAAAACTGACAGCCGGAGAGAAAGGTTGTGGGGAGGAAGAGGAGGAGGAGGAGGAGGAGGAGGAAGAGGACGTAAACTCGAAGGGAGACACAGGGCTGTCTCCAGCCTCAGCTGGTATACTGTAAACTTTTTCACATGCTTTAGGAAGACTCACTGGGGGGACTTTCCCAGGAAACGGCTTGGTGTGTAGGATTTGGAACTGTAAGCGAGACCCTGGGCGAGCAAGTCCTCCGCAGACGGTTAAGTCGTCCTTCAAAGGTTGCCGGCAACCCCTCACTGACTCCTCTGTGAGCTGCTGACTTTAGAATTTTTAGTTTGGCCAAGTGCAGTGAGTCCGCGGGCGTTTACTGGTCAATACGAATGACCGAGCAGCGGGAGCAGAGGCAGCGCGCAGGGTCGGAGTTAGGCTGTGAATGATTCGATCACCACGCCCGAGCAGGTGTTTGCGTTGAGTAATTCCTCGCCTTGGTCTGATTTTGCCGCGCGCCCGGCTCTTCCCTCCCACCCCGCGCCCACAGCCCCGCTCGGAAGGGGCCGCTCTCCCAGGAGCTGGAGGGGCGCAGATCCCTCCTTCTTGCTTGTTTGTTCCTGCTGAATGTCCTTTTAGAAATTTAGAATCGGGGAGAACACGTGACAGCGCAGGGCCGTGGGTGTCGCTGATCAGAGAAATGTCACATTTTTGAGAGTCTGGGTGAAGGAAACGATGTCTTAATCATTTCCAAATCGCGCGAGCCCGGAGAGAGGAAATGAAAAGTTGGCCGAGGGGGCGCGGAGGCTGGGAGGGGAGGGCCGGGGCCTCCGGAACGCGCCTCGGGCCACCGCTCCCTCTGGGCTTAGCGCGGCTGTTTCTGTCCGTTTCCTAAAAGACCAATTTGAACTTGGAAAGGCGCTTCAGAAATGTGAAAGCAATTGCTGTTGCCGAGCGTGTTTAAGGCTGCAGGGTTTATGCTGAGAGAACTTGGGAAGTAACTGTCCCAGCCTCAGCCCCCAGCTTGCAACAAAGCATCTCGCTTTTATTATTATCTTCACATCTCCAGAACATCAACTAGTCTCTGGAAACAAAAGCATTCTTTTTGTAGCACTCTGGATTTTAATAGTGATATTTCTATGGACACGTATGGTCATTCTCGATCTCGGAAGACATCACATCTTAGGAATTGCAGCTTTCGTAAAGTAAGGGAACTAGGATCCAACAAGGTCACCCCAAAGTTACTGCTGACCTAATGATGAGAGCAAGAAGATCATGCGGCGACTTTTGTGTGGAATGTGATGTCTTACTTTGTGTTATTTGGGCTTTAAAATTTGTTACATAAAAATGATTGAAGACTGATCATGATATAGGATTCATGACAAATTCTGCATAGAAGTGACTCCAAGGACAGTTCTTATATTTATTTCCAAAAGGAAAACAGATCGGATCTGCTTCAGCCCCCAAAGAACGTGTTTATGTAAAGTTAAAGAAATGCTGGTAGTGAGCTGTGAATTTTTTTTTTCCAGAACGTGAAATGGGTTAGAGCACCCAAAAGCCACTCTGCTACCGAACACTCTAGATTTCTTCCAGAGCAAAAATGGCTACGTATAACTGAACAAAGAAAGTTTAAAGTCTTCATGCCTATTTATGTATTTCATTTAAAGTACTTTACTGTATCGTTTATCCGGGCATTATTTGTGGACCCATCTAAAGTGAAAACAGGCTGAACAATACGTGTCCCTCAGGCTGCTCACTGGTTTGAGGATCAGGAGAGTGTCTTTGTGCTCACCCAGACCCTAGTTACTCTTATATTACAAGTACTTCTCCTAAGCACGGATATCTGCTTCCCCTGCTTAGAGCAGATTAGAAGCAGCATAGCAGATGGGGAACAAATGAAGAGAGGGTCTCAGACGTACTGGAAGCAGCAAGAAATAATAGCTGACAGCTTGATTGTGAAGGGAGAGACAGAAAATCCATATAAAGCAAACATAAAACCATAAAGGCTTAGCAGTCCAGAGCTGCTTGAAGTTTTACAATTTCCCAGCCCTGGGTCTCTTGATATTAGAGCACAGAAGAAAAACTGATGCTCATAATTATGACTACATCAAGAGAAGATTCGATGTTGTTATACATGCCCAACTTTGAAAAGGGATCTTTAGAATCATTTCCATTGAAATTAAGGTCAAAATCTTTATATTTAAAAAGAGGACCTTTATTTTGAAATCTGGGTTTATGATTATTTTTTTAAGATTGTTTTTTCTTTATAATGCCAAATTAGTCCATCAAAGCTGCTCATGGTTTGGGCACGGAGTCAAACATTCTTGCTCAAATTGTGCTTTATAATTGCAATTCTTACTAGAATGAGACAGCTGGCCTTGTGGAAGCAACAACCCTAAAAGGGGACCAGAAGAGTTTTGTGGTCCCTGGCTAGCTCCTAAGATGCCTTGTGACTGCCAGTCTCTAGTGCCCATGCCGCTCACCTCTTTCTTGGGTTCTTGCCTCCCCCACAGCTTCACAAACAAGACTTCTTTTCTCAAACAGTAGCTCAGTCAGTCGTAAGTGATCCAGTGCTTGATGTGGAGCTGAGCTCTCCTCCATCTTTTGGGGAGAAGTGGGACTGATCTCGAGTTCGTCCCCACCAGCTCCTACTGAGATACTGAAAAATGACTCTAAATAATTTGGGACCTAAAATGTTAATGACTATTATCTCCTCATGATGGGGATATAGATGATTCTCATCTCTTTCTCTCTTTTTATTTGCATTTGCAATGTGTCTAAATGAACTACATTAATTGCATAATTTAAAAATTCACTAACAGCTATTTTAGAAAATACAAAACCTAAGACCGGAAGCGTCCTAATCTCTTTGTCTCCAAGGCAGAGCTGTGTGAAAGAGAGACGGTGATAATGTCTCTCCTGGAAGGCGGATATGTGTTTTAAAAGACATCTTGGCAGCTGGTATCTCTGGCAGTGCAGATCTCTCAAAGACAGTGGCAACGTCTCAGACACAAGGAGTAAAGTTAGCACCTAGCAAACCAGGGAGATCTGTACGGTATTATAAGAAAAATCCCCAGAACAATGGCTCAAAACCTGGGCCTCCCCGGTGTCCTCTGTCTTCTAGATTATTCTTATTGCAAAGTAGCCTCCTTGCTGGGAGTGATCACACTGTGGTTCATTAAAAGCCAGTTGGTAAGGAAGCAACACTCTTCCAGGCTGAATCTCTGGCTTCTCTCTCCAGGATCTTCTCCTGGGCAATGTCAGGAACCACACAGCCTACTAACAGCCCATCTAAGGATACTGGAGAAATAAAATGATCCGGGAGGTTGAGGAAGTTCTGTGTGGTTAATGTCCCAAAACACCAACCCCTGGACGCTGCCAGCAACTTGGGAATCTATTGCTTGTAACTCGGGGAAAGAGACCTGGCTCAGGCAGCCCCAATTTGGCGACAGTTTGTGGGCAGTAAATCCTCATCTGAGTAAACTTGGTTTCAAAATCTGCCTTGATCTAGGCCCATTAAGCTTCTGTGGAAGACTAAGGACCTTTGGGGTCAATGCCAATAAGAAAAG
The DNA here is from genome assembly GCA_004025085.1 of Thryonomys swinderianus. NCBI lineage: Eukaryota > Metazoa > Chordata > Mammalia > Rodentia > Thryonomyidae > Thryonomys > Thryonomys swinderianus. The sequence continues at coordinate 32,825 of PVIC010010206.1, read as the reverse complement.
ATAGAGAAACCCCACCCTTCTTCACATCTCATTGCTAAATCCTATGAGCTGATGCTGCCGAAACTGTTTCCTTTAATAAAGTTGTGTTTGAAGAGTCGCCTGTCCTTACAAAGTGATGTTTGGTGCTTCCTTTATGGGTACCTAACGTGTTTCACAGAGAGAGCACAGACATGGGGCTGGGAGTCTTGGGCGGTAGCTATGCACCACCAGCAGTGGATCCTGGCGAAGCAGCTGTTTAGACCTCATGTGAGCTTCAGAAGACGAGGCAGTTGAGCTAGCATGTAGCCCTTGGTTTTAGAAGGAGCTTTCCTGGCAGTGGGATGAGTGTGAGCAGATAACTTGGGAAACACAGGGCACCAGGCTGTGTCCCTACTTGGAGACAATAGTTTCTGTTTGCATTTTCAAGGATCTGAGAAATTCTAAAGTAGAAAACCTTTTCCAATTATATATTCTCAACCATATGTTTCCCAAACTTCTTCTCAGTCACAAATCCTGTTCTGGTCTATAATTGCTCTTATCAAACCAGCATTTCACAAGCTGACAAGGCCTGGACTGCAAACGTGGTCCTGTGTCTGGACTCCATCTTGGTGATCACCTGACCCTATGTGTAGAGTACACCATCAAGATTACCACACTGCTTATGGCCGAGGGCTGGGAGATCTCATTATTTTATTGGCTTAAGGACTTAAGATCTCAAAGGAGTTATAGGAGTTGCCCATAGTTGCTGTGTCAAACGTCCATCAACCTGGTGGCTCTCAACAATGTGTCCTGTCACAGTGCAGGAAGCCGGAAGCTGGAACCCAACACCAAATCAAGTATCTGTTGGGCTGTGCGCTTGGGGGGCCACAGTCCTCTAGGGGCCCAGAGAAGAGCTGTTCCTCAAACTGTGGCCTCTTGACTGGAAATAACATCACTCCACCCTCCATGCCACACTGCACTTGGCTCTTCTCAGGGGTGTCAAATCTATATCTTCTCTCCTTTGTCAGCTACGTGTGAAGGCATGTGGGTCCTGTGTGAATGATCTGGTATCATGTCCCCATCACATGACCTCTGGCCACGTATACAAAGGTCCCTTCCCAAATTAGGCCATGTTGACAGGCCTTGGGATCTGATCCTGGTATGTGTGGGTTGCCATAAGAGTCCAAACCAGGAGTTGGGCTGACGAAGTATTCCAGGCACCACCGTGAAGACCAGTATTTGATGAAGACTAAATAAAACACATTTAAGGGGATAGCTAAAGTTGTGCTGATCCCTTTAAAGCTATTTTCTGACCACCTGGTTATGCCAGGTCTGGCAGTGCTACTATCAAAAGATGTGAGCGAGTCACTGGGACTGTAGTGCCACCTGTATCGAGGCAATGTGATGTGCCATTATTGGCCAAGCTCCTCTTTGGAATAAAAACTTTTTGGCCCCAAATGAAAAAGCAATGTTTTGTGGTGTTGGCCCTGGGGGCCTGGATGCCCATTTTCAAACACATGAACCTTCATGCAGCAGAAACGGCAGATTGTTCTCTGTGGTGAGAGGGCAGATGTGCTGTATGAGGTGCAGGGGCCGAAAAGCCAGCTTGGTCAGAGGAGAAGCTGAGTCTGCCACTGGACTCTGGCAGAGACGGGGCAGCTGACTGCAGGAAGGCCAGAGAGCCTGTTTCTCATCTGACAATGCGCTGTAGGAATTCTGCTCCCCAGTAGAATGCCTGGCCGTGAGAGGGCATGTCCAGTCACTTTTGGTGTCCCTGAGACACAATTCCTGAAACGAGCAGCTTCACAGAGGAGAGGAGTATTTGGCTCACAGTTTGCAGAAGTTCAGTCCATAGTCAGCTAGCTCCAAGGCATGTCGGCATGGGATCCAGAAGCCAAGAGAAGGGCAGAGCTGGGAGGGAGATAAACTTGTCTGGGCCGTGACCACGTCTTCACGCCAGACCCCACCTCCTAAGGGTAGGCCACTCGCCACCTGCCCCCTAATTCAGTTCCAAGAGTTCTGCCTCCGTGCTCAGAGGCTTTGGTGGGAGGGGCTGGCTAGAACCCACACCAGGGCCTACGGCCTGTCTTACCACACTCCATTCCCAGAGCCTGGCTAGCGTGGGACGCACAGCGAATGTTCCGCAGTGAATGGGTGGTGTGAGCGCTGCAGAGGTAGAATGGGGTAGGATCCGTACCAGTGAGGGTCCGGGAAGACTGAGGTCAGCACACGCCGGGAATGGTTTGGAACCTCCTGCGGCTAAAACCCACTGTAGTGAGTGTCAAGCAGGTCGAAAAGGTTGAGCACAAAATGCCACGTAAGAATGTGGGAAGAAGTGGTTCCTCCCATCAGGGCCTGGGAATGGGTCTAAGGGGCCTCAGAGCAGGGACCGAGACTCTGAGGACAGTTAAAGCAGAAGGGCCTGCAGGGGCAAAGGCGTGGGGTGCCATGAGTGTGGCATATTTGGGGCGAGGCAGGGCCGTCTAGGTCAGGTTAGGAGGCAGGTGGCAGAGGTAGCCTACAGATTAAGCGGCACAGGCTCTGGTTAGATCGTGAAGTGATCTCCCTCCCAAGGCACACCAGAAACCCTCATCTTCGCCCTGGACACAGGGGGACCCTGGAAGGTGAGGGGCAGGAGCTGCAGTGGGAGCTGGTGCTACAGCCTTCGGAATCACGGCGGTGGTGCTGGAGTTCATCCGGCAGCAGAGACCTTCCTGCCTTAACGTTTGTTCTGCTGATTGGCTCCGGCCTCCGAAATGCTCTTCGGACCGCTCTAAGAAGAGAGGGCTCGGAAGGTCTAGTTCTGCTGTTCGTCAGGCCCTGTGTCCCCCGCAGCACCGCTGGCTGTGAGGACGGGGTGGGGTTTTGTGGAGAGCCAAAGGGCAACCGCGCCCAAAAGATAGCGCTGAGGAAGTAGGTCAGGTGGTCTGAACCACTGAAAAACAAGTCTATATCCGCTGAAAAACAAGTCTATATTTAGGCATTGCCTGATCAGCCAGTTCGCTTCCGCTGTATAGCCGCCTATCCCAGAATGCCACGTGTCCTTCAGGCATTGGCTGATGACTATGTATATATATACTGGGAGAGGCCTGTGAAAGAGAGCTTTTTTGTTTTTGCTCAAGCAAAGGATCCTGAATAAAACAACAAAAAGAAGAGTTTGCGGTCGCGTCTTCCTTGCTGGTCGAGGGGGAAGCGACAGGGTTTCCCTGCCTCTGCCCTGTCCTTCGCACGGGCGACTTCCCCATGCAATACTGTGGGGTATTCAGCATCTCCCCGGCCTCTGCCCACTAGATACCAGTCCTGTTGTCCCTCGCTCCTCAGTTCTAACAACTAAAAATGTCTCTAGACATTGCCAGACAGCCTGAGGGGAAACCGTCCCAGTGAGAATTGTTCCTACGGGCTGGGTGCGGTTTCCTTTACTGCTTTCGTTCCTCTGCTAAAGACGTACGTTCTCCATGTTCCCTGGTGTTACTGAGCTCTCTCGCAGCTTCTCTCCACTGCAGGCTCCTCCCTGAGGAAGAATCATTGCCAGGACCCGGGTGGTAGAACTGGTAGGAAAATGGAGGGCCCTTCCCTGGCACCGAGAATCACCCATGGGCTGGTGAACAGGAGCAGCTGGCTTTTCGAAGGGCAGCTCCGTGCGGAGTGCAAACTGGCTGCAGTCTAAGGAAGCACATCTGGCCTGCAGGTGTGCAAAGTTGGGCCTGCACGGCACGAATTACGCATTAGGCAGCATACCTCCCGGTGAGCGCACGCTCTGCGGCCGTCCGCGGTGGCTCACTGCCTCAGTGTCTCACACCTGCCCGGCTCACGCAGTTATCTCGGCAGCTCGGCCGCAGTAAGCAGCTGAAGTTCATGACCCAGGCGTTCCATGCAGAAGTGCTTATCTAAGTGGAAGATTCTAGCCAAATTTGTTCGCAGATAGAAACTTGGGCTATTGAAGGAGGCAGGGGGGACAGTTCTGTGGATAATTGTATTTGTATTTCTACTGTGGGTTCACCACCTACAACTTTAGGTATATTTATTTATTCCTCCTTTAGGTATAGTATTTTTGTACTGGATATTAAGCTTAGGGGACAGGGAGTCCCACAGTGAATCAAGGTGTCCTCGTTCTATTTTGGGCTCCTTGCACTATTTGAAGACTCTTCAAATTCTTTCTGGATATGTCACCTCCTGACAATGGATTGCTGATGAATAAAATTATATCTTCTTCTTGGGCAAATAAGGAGCTCATCAAGTTGAGGCTTAATTTGATCAGACCGATTCAGAAAATAAAAACAAAACTAAAATACTTCCAATTTCCCAATGGGAAGATCGAGTCTATACAGATCCTTACCAAACTGAAGTGTTTTTACAACTGCTTATCACTCCAACAGCAATCCTTGTGCCATTTAATAAACAGTTTCTCTTTCATCTTCCCAGAGAAACTTCCTCACTTGTTTTCTATAGCATCTCACTCATCCTGCCTAAGGAACTCTCACGTTATTCCTTTTTTGTATAGGAGCAGTTGCTCCTGGTAGACTGTAAACCCTCAAAGCCTTCCACCATCCACCTCTCTGTCTGTACCATGTCTGGCCAAATGCACAGATGCCCAGACAAATGCAGAACATTTTTGTTGGATGAATGAATAATAAATGATTTGAAGTTGGAGGTGCTGCTGCTTTGGAAAAAAATAGATATTTAAAAAAGAAATTCAGAAAAGAGAGGCAAATTAAAAACGAAATTCTCCACTTCAGTGTCAACCACCACTGTGTAGACCTCAACAAATTAGTCTCTTTATATACGCAACATATTTTGCCATAAAATTATAATCATATTTAAACATAAGTTTCCATTTTGCTCTGTTTTTTCTTACAAGTTAATGTGAACATTTTGTATGGCATTAACTGTTTCTCAAAACTCCATTTTGAAACAGGTGCATAATACATCAGTGATGGCTGGGCAATGATTTTTCCCCAAGATGTGTTACTGCCTTTAATTCAACTATTAAAAAGATTATTTTGAGGAACATCCCTATGAAAAATACAGGCCCCATGTTTTCTTCCATTTGCAGAAGTAAAATTATTGTGTCAAGAATTATGAATAGTTTCAAACTATGTTCTGCAATTTCCTTTCACTTTTCTCCATAGGTGGCCCAAAGAAATGTTTCAGTTTAGACACATCATTCACAGCACTGAACCAGAAGGTCAGTTTATGAACAGCAGCCGTCACAGACCTTCCCATAAAGGTGATAATGGCATCGCTGTGAGTTATAGGTCAGCGGGTGTGGTGACAGTCCTTCGCTCCCTTTTGTATTCAAGCACCTATTATTTCCATCTTCCAGATGAAAAAAACAATGAAGCTTGAGAAGGTTAGGTGACTTTATTCCAGATCACACAGCCCATAGTGGTCCTTTATGACTTTCTGGCCAGACTGAGAGATCTAAAGAAAGAAAAAAATGAGGAGGTGGGAAAGGGAGGGACAAAGTCACAGAAAGAATCATGGGAGATTACAAACACATCCTCAGAGGGCAGCGTAGAACGCTTTGTGAAAAAAAAATGGTACTGAAGTTCGAGGTATAAATTTAAATCCCTGGAAATCTTCATAAAGATTGGTCCCTTAAGCTCCTATACCTTAGAAACATTTTTCTAAAATATCTTGATCAATTTATACCATTCTGTCCTGCAAGTGTGAGTTACTAGAGATAATGTTCAAAGTTGGAAGTGATTTTTTCATCAAGGAACGGATATGTACAACTTATTTTAGAATTAGAATTAGAATTAGAATAGGAATTAGAAGATAGTTCTCAAACTGGGCCTGGTGGTACAGGCCCATAATCCCAGGGGTAGGGTAGGCTGAAGCAGGAGGATTACGGTGAAGTTTCAGGCCAGCCTGAAATACGAGTGAGACCTTTCTCAACAAAACCAAAAATAAATAAAAATATCAACATCTTCCTCATATAAACTAAGTCTTGGAAAGAAGTAATTCAGTCAAGACCACAGAGATTCAGGGTCAGAGTTGAGGCCAGACCTGAGTAATGCAGTGTAGATCTAGACAGAGTACAGAGAAAGGACCACATTAAAACAAGGCAAAGCAATTATTTTTAAGTTCTAGAGCAAACTTACTTGATACAAATGCTATCATGTTCTATCCGAATGCAACCTCAGTTTGCAGTACAAGACACTATCTGTGTAAATTACTAAAATTAACTTTCCTATTTTCTTTATCCTTTTATATGTTGCCTTTTACCTTTTGCTAAGTTGTTTATTTAATGGGATTATACAAGTCATTCAAGAAAGAAAATAGAATCATAAAGTAGGAGGAAAGTATAAATAATCTGGGTATTTCTAAACCTAGTTGATTCTCCTAGTCACCTTATTACTTTTTGAAGACAGAGTCCCTTATCCCACTCAAAAATTATTTAGTGTATCTGACAAGCTTGAAAACTTCCTGAAATGATGCTTTTAAAATATATGCAAGCATTTTCAACTTTAACCAAATCATTGAGAATAACATCTTGAATTCTCAAGAAGTTTTCAGAACATGAGCATAGGATTTCTTTTTCAAATGTCAAAGTGAAGTGGCCCTAACTGATCAAAAACTAACTAGAGGAGCTAAATTTTTTCTAAAGATCTGTTCAAAATGGCCCTATGTTTAGACAGGTCTGAGAAAATTAAGTTGGGGTGTTCGTAATAGTTAATAAATGGGTTTTCTGTTGTGTAAATGTTTATACAGATGTTGTAAGTGAGACTTATTTAAAAACTCTGTAGGTTACTGACAGCAGACGACTTTGCATATGTGTGTTAACAGGAGAACGTGTTGTGTTTCAAATGAATGGGGAAGCGGGTCTAAATGACTTTCAGATTAGCTGGAACAGATGGAAGGGTCACAGTTGAACAACTTGACACAGCAGCATAAAGGCCCCGTTGAAGTGGAGTTCATTGCCTCAGACAGACACTGTCAATCAACCCTGGCGCTCTCTCAGTTAACTAACAGCCCGCACCTTTAAAGATTTAAGAAAGAATGTTGAAAAAGCATTTGGAACCAAGAAGTACAGTTTATTCATTCTATTTCAGCATTGAATTCCATCTCAGAAGGACCATGGCTTTAGAAACAAAGCAGTAGATTGTAGACACTTTGGAAATGAATCTGATGTGTATTTAGCATTAGCTGCTTTCACTAATAAATAATTTTGCAAAAATTTAGACCACATTATGTTTTTGAAGTTGCTACAACCTACACTAATTAGAAAACAATGCAAAATACCAGAATGAAGAAAATGCAAGGTGTTTTTCACATTCCACTTGGATTTTGATCAACTGTTATCAGAAAGACATGTTTATGCAATTATTAAAAGTTATTCTTCTACCAGACCTAACTTTGTCATTTAATTTGCATTTAGCATTTGTATGTGACCCAAATGGTAGAAACCAATCAGATTCTCTTCCATTGTGAATTACTTTTTCAAATTAGGTGGCTTGGGTGTTAGCTTTGCTCTCTTCAGGCCACCGGGGCCTCTTGAAGGTCCTAAGACTCTTCTAGACTGTGAAATCACCAGCGGGCTCTCTCTAGAAGCCACTCTTCTCCTTCCTGCTTCCACACAGCTGACTAATCCTAGTTACAACCAAGTCCCTTGGTGCCTCCATGCAAGTTGCTAGAAGCCTGGGGTTCTGGAAGGTGCAGATGGGAAATTAGTGTTTGCACTTCTGAAACAGGGAGACTGATACTGATCGCTGGCTGTCTGTGGACCTCGTCAGTTAGCCTGAGAGTGACCATGGGTAGCAAAGATGCTAATTAGCTGAGACATTGGAAATCTTGGGCAGCGTGTATCATGATGAGGTGGTGCACCTCACAGCCACGTCTTTCTCCTTAGGCCTTACATGCATTTGAAGTAGGCAGGGGGAGCATCGCGCTGATGTTGTCTACTGGCAGTTATGGCATTGGTAGCCTTTTCTATCTTAAAGTGACTTCAGTAACAGTCAGCTACTGCAATTATGACCCAACGCTCTAGAGGGTGCAGCTTTGCTCTGTGTTTGCTCAGTTTATAGCGGCACTGTTTCGTCCCCGACAGCGCCCCATCGTGGGAGCCCGACTCACGAGTGAGACTGGAAGCCTGTAGATCATCATGGCTGCAGCCTGGTCACAGCTTCTTAGTCCTGTGTGGGTGCTGGGCCTAAGTCCCCAATGAGAATCCCTCTCCTGGGAGTTAGAAATGTAGGCAGTATGTCAGCCATTAGAGCGATGTGCCTGTTGTGTGGCCAACAGGGCTATCCAAAGCTTCATAAAAATGTGACTTGGGTGGAAGGGAACACAAAGCTTTGGTAAAGGAAGCTAGTCTGTAGGAGGAGGAGTAGATTGCATGTGGAGAAAGGAGCTGCGGGAAGAGATCCCTATAGCCCTAGTAGAAGTGATAAAATATTTTGTCTGGTCCCACAAAGTCTTCATGTCCATTTTGCAATTGGATAATGAAAATTTGCCCTTTATTCTCATGCCAGACTCATATTTATTGAGGTTATTTGATGGAGTTTCTGTTCTTTGCAAGCAAAGATTCTGGCCAGGACACCATGAGAATTCTACCTCTTTGACTTATAGCTTGCACTGACTACCTGTGACGGGCCTGGCATTGCCCTGGGATCTGTGGACACAGTAACGCATGAAGGTAGGATGCCCTCCTGAGGGGCTCAGATTCATGCCAACAGCTCATGGTTTCACACCCCCACCTCCTCTTGGGGGGACTTCTGCCGAGGAATGTGGGGAAGTACATCAAGGTCTTCCTGCCTCAGTCCCTGATGTGGCTTGTGTCTAGATGTCCCCCCAAAGCCTCATGCAGTCCTAGGTGGGGCTTTTGCAAGGCAGGCTGAATCCAGAGTGGATTGATTCACAGTTCAGTGCTAGGATAAGAGGCACTCGGATTAAGGGTATGATGCTGCCTGCCGTAAAGAGCCTGGGTAAAACGTAAGAGATGGAAAGAGCTTCGGCTTTCCCTTGTTGCTTTGCTATCTTCTGCCCACCATGAACTGTTTCTCTTCTGAAATGCCACCCTGCCTTGAGTCCAGCTGATTATGAACGGAATCTTCTATACGGCTAAATAAAACTTTCCTCCTTTAACTTTGGGTATCAGGTGTTTTGTCTCAGCCAGGAGAAAAGTAACTAAGACGATGCCCTGGATACCCAGTTGGAGTTTAGATCAGGGGCTGTTCTTTAGACCTGGACATCTCCTCTTACTGCCTTGGCTTCTTTATGGCCTAGGGTTCAGTTCAAAGGGAAGGTCATATATCCTAGCGTTGGAAGTCACAGCGCTGAGTTCACTGTACTGCATGGGTCAAAGGGAACACCAAAGATCGAACAAGGCTCAGTGGAAAAGGAAATAGATCCCACTCCTTGAGAAGCAGTGTGGTTCTTGAAGAGTATGTGGCATGAGAGACCTCATCCAAGAAACAAAAACTACCAAAATTAGTGAAAATTAAGGAGGTATTGCCGACAGAAGGCAAGGGTATCTTATAGTAACAACCCATAGGAAGCATAGCTTAGCCTTGTAGAAACTGGAGCCTGGTCAGCTTTCTCTCCATCTCCCTCTCTCTCTCTGGAGTCACAAGTTTTCTGACACTGCTTCTCTCCGTCCATGGAGTTCAGCCTTCCACATCTGTGCAGTTGTAGATGGCTGCCCGGCACAGATACCACACAACCTTTCAAGACAAATCTGTGTACATCTCTGTATCTCTCGGCCAAAATATATCAACGGTTCATCCTTGCCTACAGGTTGTCTCCCTGGGTTAGCCCTCTAGCCTTATTCCCATCACTACACGGATGGAGGTGTTGTCATGCTGCACAAGTCTGACTTGCCAGCACGGATACAGGAGAAGACACTGACAGGGAGAGACATGGTCTTGTTGTTGCACAATACCCGGTGCTCACAACTTAAAGGATGAGGGTTTATTTTGGCTCACAGTTTTTGTCTGTAGTTGGCTGGCTGTAGCACAGGAGGACATGGGGCAGGGGCCTGGGCTGCAGAGAGCTGCTTACCACATGGAGGTCAGAAAGGGAAAGAGCAAAGGGCCAAACTAGGGGGGGGGGTGACATACCCTTCCATCCGCGCCTCAGTGACCGCCTCTTCTGACCAGGTCCTGCCTCCAACTACCTCCCATAAGCCCCGCCTCTGTATACACTAGCTGGGGCGGGGGATGGGACACATTCTCATATAAACCCTTCTGGCTGGGGAGGTGAGTAGTCAGTGGATGGACTGGTTGAACATGGCAAAGCACCATTGTTTTGTGAGGTTCAAGTAATCTAATATAAATCAGGCTTTTAAAACGTGTCTTTGCATATAGAAAATGCTCGGTAAATATTTGATATCCTTAGGTATTTATTAGGCACGTACCCAAAATGTAAGCATTCCATTATTTCTCCATAACAACTAAAAAATATGAGTGTTTTAGATAGTTTGGATTTTAAAGGCAATATTTTGAGACAAAATTAGACTTAGAATTAACACCAAATGACTGTCATAAGCAATTAATATTGAAAATAATTCTAAAAGTGGTTTAGAAGGAAAATATCTTGAGTAAAAGCATTCGGACTACCTTGTCTGAAGTGTGTTCAAGATTTTAAAAAACACCAATGAAATATATAGGATAATTTATATTAATTAAAAAATGTAATTCCCAAGGAGAAATTAATAGTCAAGTATTTTCATAAGTCAACTAACCACGTTAAATATATGTGAAACCACATTGGCCACGATGGCTCGTGCCTGTAATGCCAGCACGCAGGAGACTGGGGCAAGCTGATCCCACCAAGTTTGAGCGCTGCCTGGGCTGCGTATGCAGATCAAGCCCAGTTTGGTATATAGATAGTGAGACCCCGTCTCAAAAACCAAAAATCTACTGGAGCCTGGAGCTTTAGCTCAGTGGTTCCGGCGCCTGCCTCGCAAGCGCAAGGTCCCCAGTTCGATCCTGGTAACCACATACAGTGCTGGGTGTGGAGACTCACGCCCACCAGCCATCAATACCACATACCACAGTGCCGGGCATGGTGGCTCACACCTGTCATCCCAGCACTTGGGAGGCAGAGGCAGGAGGACTGATGAGTTGGAGGCTTGCCTGGGCTACATAGTGAGCTCAGGGCCAGCCTGAACTACAAAGTGAGACCCTGTCTTAAAAAAAAAAGTGATATTACTTAGATATCGAATAGACAAAAAGATAGTTTTTAGAATAAAATTAGAAAAATGTATATAACAAAACTTTTCGGGGCCGGAGGGTTAGCTCAGTGGTTCTGGTGCCTGCCTCACAAGCGCAAGGTCCTGAATTCGATCCCTGGTAACCACATACAATGCTGGGCGTGGAGACTCACGCCCACCACCAATCAATACCTCATACCACAGTGCCGGGCGTGGTGGCTCACACCTGTCATCCCAGCACTCGGGAGGCAGAGACAGGAGGATTGCTGAGTTCAAGGCTTGCCTGGGCTATGTAGTGAGCTCAGAGCCAGCCTGAACTACAAAGCGAGACCCTGTCTCAAAAAAAATTTTTTTTTTCGGGCATCCTTGTGTCATATAAAACATTTATGCCACCTTCTAAATCATTTCTATTTTTCTTTTACCCACTGATTGTATAGAATGCTAATATTTTAAATTATATGTGAAGTTTTCATTTAAATTTTATGAATACTTAATGTTATTTGGGATGTGTTGAGCTTTGCTCTGTGACCATTTGGCATAATATTTTGTAGTCATTGAATATCATTTTCATTGTCTTAAAATACATATAACTTAAAATTGACCATTTTAACCATTTTTGGGCGTGCAGTTGAATGGTTTGTAGCACCATGCCATAGTTGGTGCAGCACCACCATTATCTAGTTACGGGACATTTTCATCACCCCAGAAGGAGGCACCATAAACATTAAGCAGTTACTCCCCATTTCTCTTTCTCTTATCTTCAAGCGAACACTAACCCACTTTCTATCTATAAGGATTTGCCCATTCGGGACATTTAATATGTAGAGAATTGCACAATATGTCAGATTTACTGCCTGGCTTCTTTAAGTTAGCATAATGTTTTTAACATTTGTCCATGTTGTGTTATATGTTCATCTCTTCTGTGGTTGAGTAATATTCCACTGTGTGGATATATCACTTTTGTCTGCTCATTACAACTTTAGGTTGTGTTGTATAGTACTTCTATGAACACTATATGCAAGTTTTTGTGTGATAGAATGCGTTTTTGAAGGCAATTTGATATAAAAGCCTATAAAATATATGAGGCAAAGTCTATGAAGTTATGTTGCAATAGAATTTGATTGAATTTCTAATGATATAAAATCTCCAAAGTATTCAGTAATTTCCACTGAGTCACAGAATTGTAGGCGGTTTTATTTATGTCTTTTTACGTTTTTCAATATCTCTACCATTAACAAGTATCTTATAACAAGGAAAAAGCAACTCATTTAAAAATAGTGCTTGGGTAATGAGAACACAGAAATAGCGACTTTCACCTCTTCTTTCGGAGTCTGTGACCGAGAAGGAGATGAGAGAGGATGTGGTACCCGGGCAAGGTGTAGCGCGGCAAGAATCTTTAAAAGTGAGTGACCAGAGATTTATAATCTGCGCAAAAGGACTCAGCAATGAATGAGACAATAACAACTTATGAGAGGAGATGGAAAAAAATCCCCATCTCCTTAAGTTGAAATAGGAACCGATTAACAAGATATCTTAAAGGACTGGGTTTTAAAATATGGGAAAATATAACTCTTTTTTTCTTAGAAGATTTTGGTGAGAGTGCAGGCAAGTGAAAATTAGGCTTAGGTGTACAGAGAAAAATTTGAGGGACCTCATACCAGATACATTTAACATTCACAGTGAACTCCGTTAAACCAAGTATTGGAATGGACAGATTGTATTTGTGTTCAAAGTTTGAAAAAGAAAAGGCAAAGGTTGGAATGTACAGGTAGAAGTAAGTGTCAACCTGCTATTTTTGTCTTCATCACGTTCTTAAAATTCATTACTCACATTTGTTCCCTTAAGAAAACTTTCCTCTAAGTACGTTTTCTTCCCTTTCTTGCTGCCTTGATCCTGTTTTATAGGTCAGTAGTGTTTAGTGTTGATTACAGGACTTCCTGGCAACACTGCTATAGATTCCCTTAGTTTCTGAGAACAGCACATCTCTTTGTCCCTCAGCCCTTTCTTTTGATTCGCTGAATATTTTCACATATCCAGAGAACCTTTTTCTCCCCCTCACAGTGAGAGGTGTTTATTATTCATTCAGTATGGGGGATTCTGTGATTATGTCTGACCTTTCGGAAACCCCATGACTCTCAGATCAGGGAAAAGTGACATTTCACATTCACGATGGTTTTATTTGCTTGAGTCAGTTAGAACTGGGTCTGGCCGTATCAGAGTGTGATATGATATTTGAAATGGGGGGGATAATGTTTTTCTGTCTCTTGTGAAAACGCAGCAGTAGTCAATCCAAGGCAGCCCTCTCCACGTCTTTAGGGATGTAAGCTCCTTCTAGCTCTCCTTGGCTATCTATGGATGTGTTCTTTATTCCCATGATCCACAGCGGTGTGCCAGGCATCACATCTGCAGGCCAGGTAGAAAGGGGAAGAAGAGAAGCTGGCACCAGCCTCCCTTCATTACCTGTTCGTGCTTCCATCCTATCGGCCAGAACTTTGATCATATGATTGAGTACTACATGATTTAGTCATATGATTGAGTACTACATACTACATGCAAGGAAGACTGGGAAATGCATTTGGTGGGGGAATATTTCATTTCTTAGGATTATTCTATGCCTTAGGAACATTCCATTCCTTAGAAAGAGGAAGAAAATGACTGGTTTCAAGGTAGTTTCTGTCACTTTTTTGCTCACCAGAGACACATTCATTTCATGAAGTAGAAGGAGGTGGCTAATAGAGGTGTCAAAGAGGGGCCGTTTGATTTTGTCAGAGTTGTTTTCTTCGTGACCATGGTGATCTCAATTATTGGCTCTCGCGCTCTCCCTCTCTCTCTCTCTCTCTCTCTCTCTCTCTCTCTCTCTCTCTCTCTCTCTCTCTCTCTCTTCCTCTCCCTCTCCCCCTCCCTCCCTCCCTCCCCCACCCTCTCTCTCTCTGACTCTGCTCTTGCCAGGGACCACTCTTGGCAGTTCTGTGCATGTCTCTGCAGACCATCCATCCATGGCAGCCATGGCCTACTCCACAAATTCCTATTATTTTTGAATTATAGCATTCTGCCTTTCTGTGTATGTCTTGGGGAACTTGAACTGTGTCCTTTCATTGATTTTCTCCAACAAGTACAAGCTACAAACTGTTACCTGGGCCCCGCTAGGGTTGCTTCCAACTCAAGTAGTCTTTTTTTCCCACATGGCATGTTGGTGGTACAGAAATATGATACTGCCTGTGCGATAATCTGCAGAAATTCCTCAAAATTGTTGGCATGTGAATTAGCACTTCCAACTCTAGCTTCCAGGGAGATGACTTTTCCTCTTGCAATAGTGGATTTTTTTGGATACTTTTAGGAGAAATCTACTGAAGCAAAGAATATTAGACTAAAGAGTTTTTTTTTTTTTATGTGGTACTGGGGATCAAACTTGGCCTTGTTGCATCCAAGGATGGCGCGGTACCACTTGAGCTGAATTCCCAGTTGAAATTTTGCAGATTTTTTTGTTGTTTTTTGGTCTTGCCTAGTAGTGTCACAGCTGTAACTTAGCATTTCACCTGGGCTGTCTCTAAAGCTGAGATATTCACATACAGAAGACTTGTTGTGGATTTTCTTCAGTCCTGCGTAAAGAACCCAGGCTTCGTGAGTGTCAGGCAGGTGCTTCACAGCTGCGGTACGTCCAGGCTTCTACTCATAAGACTTCAAAGGATTATCAGAAACCCTCCAGGAAAGATAAATGCCGCTGTGCTTAGAGAGGTTTGGGCCTCTTGGATGATAAGCCAGCATTATAAAAGAGAATTTGAGGGCCGGAGGGTTAGCTCAGTGGTTCCGGTGCCTGCCTTGCAAGCGCAAGGTCCTGAGTTCGATCCCCGGAAACCACATATAATGCTGGGCATGGAGACTCACGCCCACCAGCAATCAACACCGCATACCACAGTGCCGGACGTGGTGGCTCACACCTGTAATCCCAGCACTCGGGAGGCAGAGACAGGAGGATTGCTGAGTTTGAAGCTTGCCTAGACTACATAGTGAGCCCAGAGCCAGCCCGAACTACAAAGCGAGACCCTGTCTCAAAAAAAAAAAAAAAAAAAGGGAGAATTTGAGGAGAGCTGGATGCACGTTAACCGAGTATAGAACCAGAAAACTACCAGGACCCCAAGGGAGCTGCTCCTTCCCTCTCTCTTGGGGCCGTGTGGCTCCTCCAAGATTACTTTGCTTTTGTCTGAGTTTGATCCAGTCTCCTGGCTCTTTCTCAGATGGCTTTCTCCCAAATTCCCCCGGCATCAGCTAGATATTCGAGCACTGGGTCTGCCTCAGAATCTTCTCAGCCCTAGTAGTTAACTTGTCCATTTCAAATTCCTAAGAGAATTATCAGATTGACCCATGGTCAACTTGGCTGGCCGGCGTACTTTAATATTTATTTTATTTACTGTGGTGTGGAGACTGAATCCAGGGCCTTGCACATGCTAGGCAAGCAGTCTTATCCCTGCCAGCAGATTTTTTTTTTAAACCTAAATCACAAATCCCCAGACAGGCTGCTCTCAAGTTCACGGCCAGCCCAGATCACACCCACATGGGACAGCAGTAGTTCCCCCTGCATTTGTTTGCATTTGGCTTGAACCTAGCCTGCGTCTCGGAATGCTCTGCATTCAGTGACTCCTTCTGGCCAAAAAGAATAAATGCCGAACTCCTTAGCCAAGCACCGCAGGGTTTACACTTATAAACGTGGGCCCTCCTTCCCAGCCAGGCCACCCCTCTCACCTTCTTTGCCAGCCTGACTGCTCTGTTTCCTTTTCTCCCACACACCCTGTAGATATGCCGTCCCAAGGCCTTGGCTCCGGCTGTTCCTCTCTTACCCTCTTCCACTCCTGCTACCCTTCAAAGGCCAACAGAATAGCTCTTTCTAAACACAAATAAGAGATACTGTTTGGGAAGCATCTGCCCCATAGCAGGTATCCTTTTAGGTACTTTCCATGTGTAAACTGATGGACTCTCTCCACCTTACAGACTAGCTGTCACTGCTCCCATTCTGCAGATGAGAAAAGAGAGGAGAAGTTAAATTACATACCATAATTCACACAGAAAACAAGAGGCAAGTAGGGACCCTGAGCACAGAGCCTATCTAACTTTAAAGTCTATACTTTCCTGGCATCATATATAGTCATGAAGAATTTCAGGATATCTTGTACCTGTGCTTATTTTGTCCTCCTTCAAGGACTTGATGCCTATTCTGCACAACTGCTTTGATATTTAATCAATTACTTAATACTGATCATCTTGGAAGCAGCCAAGGGACAAGCAACTAACCTTTGATCTGGAAAAGCAGCCAAGTAGTCAGCTCTGTGCTGCTTGCTAGGAATTTCCCTTGTAGAACTGCTTTCATTGTGCCCCATAAATTCCTGTAAAGTGTACTGGGATTATCATTTCATTATAAAAACTCTTTCATTTTTTCTGCCACCCACTGATTGTTCAGCAGCGTTATTTAATTTCCACGTGTTGTGAAGATCCCGGAACTTCTTTTGCTATTCAGCTCCAATTTCAAGGCACTGTGGTCTGATGGATACAAGTGATAACTTCAATGCCTTTGCATTTACTTACCTCATGCTCCATGAACCAGCACGTGGTCTCTTTTGGAGAATGAGCCATGAGCATTGAGCCACTGGCTGCTTCCACTTTGCTGCTGCTTTCTGAGGCATATGACCGGAGATACCCAGCCACTTCCGGGGCAGCAAGAGGTAGGCAGGACTTCCTGGTGGTTCTTAGGGGCCTGCTGTGGTAAACTTTCAGGAGCAGTGGGAGAATGGGTGGGGCCACCTGTTTACAGCTGCTGGAGGCAGCTCCTGGACTGCCTCACCACACAGTCGGCTGGGTCTCAGGACAGTGCCGCAAAACTGGAGAATGAGGGCCAGAGATTTAGCTCAGTAATTCCAGCACCTGCCTAGCAAGCACTAGGTCCCCTGGTTCGATCCCCAGCCTAACCACATACAGCGATACCGGGTATAGTGACTCATACCTACCAGCAATCAGTACCACACACCACGGTGCCGGGTGTGGTGGCTCATGCCTATAATCCCAGCACTTCGGAGGCAGAGGTAGGATTGCTGAGTTCCAGTCTTGCCTGGGCTACACAGTGAGCTCAGGGCCAGACTGAACTACAAAGTGGGACCTTGTCTCAAAAAAAAAATCAACCAAACAAAAAAACCGGAGAGTGAGTGGGTGACAGAAATGTGGAAACTGGCACCTGTCAGTTTGGTCTAAAGGTCTGGGAAGGTCAAAGGCTTCTACACTGCACGTGCTCCTGTGCCCGGGGCTTCAGTAGAGGCTGATGGGAAACTCCTGCTCACTGTTTGCTGCTGAGCAAGGTCCTTCTTAGTCCACTGTTGGGCTCGAGTCGGGGCAGCAGATGTTGTGCGCTCAGCCCCCGCCGCACAGCCAGCTCATATCTCTGCGCTCTCCAATGTCTGAGCCACCGCCCCGCACTCACACTCGGCCACAAACACGGCCGGGACAGAGGGGCTGTCTCCCTTCCCGCAGTCTTCTGCGGCACGAGGAAGTACGCCCAGCACCGGAAGTTCGCCCAGCACCGGAAGTACGCCCAGCACCGGAAGTACGCCCAGCACCGGAAGTTCGCCCAGCACCGGAAGTACGCCCAGCACCGCTAGCCAGCCATCTTGCTGACGTCTGTTGGGTTTCTGTAAATGTTAAATTATGAAACAATTTTTCCTATTGTATAACTATAAACATTCCTCCATTCAAAGAAAACGTCACATAGTAGACGTTATAGAGTAGCTTTAATCAGATGTTAGATAATACTTTTTGAAAAAATAAAAGGGGACGTGAGATGATTAGACAGAATTTTCAGCAAATATTAACACAGGTTTGATGTATTCTTTATCTGGAGAAAAGAAATGACAAATAGAGCTCTATTACAACCTTACATCAATTTTGTTTTTCTAAGACTAATAAAATGTTTAAAAAAATTTAAAATACTGATCATCTTTTAAAATGTGAATTTCACTCTCCAACTAAATTGTCTTCAGCAGGGGGTAGTCCAGCCCCTAAAAGCATTCTGGATATTTGTGGGAGGAGACTGGTTCTCACACTGACTGAGAAAGGCAGTTGTCAAATACCGTGCAGAGACAATGCCCAGGACAGTCTTGTGCATGATCTTTTGCACAGTTTTAATGTATAGAAGATTTTCCAGAAGTGCAGCTACCATTGTTAACAATTTTACAAGGACCATTATATTTCATTTAGTTTAATCTTTGGCCAGAAATATTGTTACCACTGCAGAAAAAGTATATCCACTAATTACAACACTAATTGTGGTATATGTGTCTTCAACTATATATAGCTATTTCAGTCTGCTTTTATAAATGCAGTGGTACTTTAGTTTATGAACTTAATTTGTTATGCAGTTTGGGGGTAGATGGCTGCATTTGTATTTGTGAGGGGAAGACAGCTGTGGTCGTGTCTGTCACCTGATGTAGAGTTTGTGAACAGAAGCAAAGTTCTGCTGAATGTTATTTTTTGCAAACCAAGTTGTTTGCTCACAGAAGTGTTCAAGTACCGAGGTATTAGTGTTCTATCTTTATGATAATTCTATATATTGATGGAAACTTCTAACCTCCAGTAACTATTAAGCTTCCTCAAGCATTTACATATTGAAATACATTCTGTTTGATTAAAAATTTATTCTCTTACATTTCTCTTTCATAGTGTGTATAGGTATTGCAGAACTTATTTAGAAATCATATACATGGAGATAGGTTATATCATGTGGTCACATAGAGATCATGACAACACAGTAAAAGGAATATGTAGCACTGTAGTGTTGGGAGCGAGGAGGGATGGAAAACAGAGACCTGAGTCCAGTAGGGCAAAGACCAAGATTCTCCATGGTTTGACTTCCCAGGCTTCTGGTAGAACCTCATATACTTTGAAAAGAGATGGAAAGCATGTAGGATCTTACAAAGAGCTAGATGATAGCTTCTGGTGAGCTATGTAAATGTCAACGGTGAGGGTGAGGAAGGTCCCTTTCTCTCCAGCTTCTGTCAGACAGCTCAGTAGACACACACCCAGCCTTTGGTTCCTGAAAGTGCCTTTGATCCCATAACTCCCTACTTTGACCTCTTCCTCTTCTAGCCAATCTCAGCAATGCCAAATCTACCTAAATTTCTTTTTTTTTTTTTGAGTGACATTCTTTGAACATAAATTGTCAACATAAAAATAAATATTATGTGTTTAAGTAAGTGACTAACATTTTAAGCTCCAAAATTTAACATTTTATTTGCCACTTACTAATTTTTCAATAAGAAACTTCCCAAAATTGTTAAGATAAAAATAATTCAAAATAGCATAGGCTGTGTTTTATTTTCTTTATTGAGTCTATTGGTGCATTTTAGGAATACATCATGATCATATTCATCATTGAGAATTTGTACTTACCTGCACATGATATATCTTGATTCTTATTTTTTCCTGTTCTTCTGTCCTCCTTTAAAACCCTGCCCTAAGGTTTTCTGTTTTGTTTTGTTTGTTTGTTTGTTTGTTTTTGAGATAGGGTCTCGCTTTGTAGTTCAGGCTGGCCCTGAGCTCACTATGGTGCCCAGTCAAGCCGCTGCGAACTCAGCAATCCTCCTGTCTCTGCCTCCCGAGTGCTGGGATGACAGGCGTGAGCCACCATGTCCAGCATTGTGGTATGCGGTGTTGATTGTTGGTGGGCGTGTCTCCACGCCCAGCATTATATGTGGTTAACTGGGGATCGAACTCAGGACCTTGCGCTTGCTAGGCAGGCGCCAGAACCACTGAGCTAACCCTCTGGCCCTGTTTGTTTTGTTTTGAAACAGGGTCTTGCTTTGTAGTTCAGGCTGGCCCTGAGCTCACTATGTAGCCCAGGCAAGCCTCTAATTCAGCAATCCTCCTGCCTCTGCCTCCTGAGTGTTGGGATTATAGGCATGAGCCACCACATCTGGCACTGTGGTGTGTGGTATTGATCACTGGTGGGTGTGAGTCACCATGCCCGGTATTATTATATGTGGTTACTGGGGATTGAACCAGGGACCTTGTGCTTGCTAGGCAGGTGCAGGAACCACTGAGCTAAATCTCTGGGCCCACCTTCCCTAAATTTCCAAGACACAATCCAAGGGGATTTTCCTATCCTGTTTCTATTCTAGCCTTCAAATTGAACTCATCTTTCTCTTGGACTCTATTTTCTCACTGGTGGCTTGATGGAGCTCTCTGTGTATAGTCTCACTTACCCCCTGAGCAGTGAGTTCTGAGCCATGGGGTCCCTTGCTCATGTTTGTGATCCCATGCCTAATACAGTCTGGGCATAGAGTAGCTGCTCAGTAAGTAGCTGTCAAAAATTATGAAACTTGAAGAAAACATGTTTTAGAGGAATGCGTTTGCCCTGGTGGCTGAGAACTGGACAGGAGTTCTCATGAAAAGCTTTCCCTAGTACTTTGCCTCAGAGATCACACAGGTCCTCAAGGGGACCATTAAAGCACCCCCACATTTGCTCTAGTGAATAACGAGAATGCTAATGTGCTCGGTAGGGCAAGTGTCCTGAGAGTTGAAGACCTGGCTGACTCAGCATGAGGAGTGAATTCCTTGTGGTCTCATCGAATGTGGCCAGAGTTTGACACTCTGAAATCGAGGCCTCAGGAGTAGGTCTCCTGGGAGTTTGTACAGCGATCTGTGACAATCCAGGAGGGGGAAAGGAGGCTGCCCCAACTCCAGGATTCATGATCCTTTTCTGGTCTGAAAGAGTCTCTGTCCTTCCAGAAGCAAGAGCAAGGTATCACTCCACTGATTTCGCGTAGAGAAATAACAACTGGTCAAAGAGTGCCAAAATGAAATACTTAGGAGTTCCATGCAATGTCATTTTCAAGTCCATTTTCTCTGTCCATTGCCTCGATGACCTTCAAACAGTCTTTCAAGGTCCCAAGCATTTCCACTCCCCACGTTTGGCTTAGACAACACAACAATATGCATCTTCCTAGAACATTTTAACAAGCTGGACTATAAGCATTAAGGCGAACATGATGTTTTCTTCACTAAGAAGCCAGTTTAGAAAGATCCAAATGCCAAGGAGGTGAGAACTCTCTTTCAGAAGGCAGAGGCTGACCTTGCAGGGCTCCTAAGAGGCTGGTAAGCCGAGCAGAAGAACACATGCTACAGATGTGGCAATAAATCTGTCCTCCTTCAGCTCTGTTACCGACGGGAAGCCACGCTAATTATCTATCTGCAAATCTGTACTTTCTTAACCTCTGAGAGAAGAGCCTGCGCTGTGATGGTCAGGAGCCCCATTTTATAGATGAGAAAACTGCAGCACTGAGAATGCTGGCCCGAGGCCCCCAGGCTGGGATGTGTCAGAGCCAGATCGCGTCCAGGCCACGCGCACAGCTCCACGGCCCCGTTCTCCTGGGACACACGTGCTCGGCCTCCAGGGACGCTCCTCTGCTTCCATGGCATGGACAACAAGGAGAGGGCTTTGCTTCCTGCAGCCAAAATAAATAAGAAGAGCAGGAAGCCGGCCCAGCTGCCGGGGCTTGGGACTCACCTGCAGCAAAAAGCACAGAGATTCCCCTTGGGGACCGATGGCCCTTTTTTTCTGTTGTTTTTGAAAGAGGCCTGGCCGGCGGGCTCCGATTCCAAACAGGAGCGCATTCAGAAGCATCCTCTGGCAAGGCTGGGAAGCTGCTCACATCCCCGGAAAATTCAGTGGGAGAAAAAGTTTATGGAAGCGAGTAGGAGTTTATTCAGCAGCGTCTGAGGCCTTTCAGAGCCAGAGTGAGGGCCTATAAAGGCGCAGTCAAGCATGGGCTGGGAATTATCTCTGTTGGGTGCCTACCTGTGACAGCCCCTCAAGAGCTGCTAAGAGGCTCATTCAGGGCCTGGGGAACAATGGCCAGTGGGGACAAACAATTCGGAGGAGTCTATCATTCTGGTGGTGTTATCTTTAGCACTGAATAAAACCGGAGTTCCCCCTTTCTGCCTCCTCGCCGGCACTATTTTTAGGAGCCAGTGGTACTTTTCATCTCTCTTTCACTGTTTTTCAACAGGTTCACAAGGGCACGAAGTGCAGTATATAAAAAGAGGATAATGACTTGGCTTGAGTGCAGAAAGGGGCCGGTGAACGGCGCAGCCAAGCTTGCCGGGACTAGAATAGATGAAAGTTTGGAGAAGGGTGCGGAAGAAACGGCTTTGTCCGCCTGGAGAAGCGCTCTGTCTCACAGACAGTACCTCTGACGTGCTGACGCGGGCTTTCTGAGGAGAGAGAGTCACCTCGGAGCAGCGATGAGTGAGAAGCAGGAAGAGCGGTAGGCGGCCTCCAGCACTGTGCTTGGCTCTGTGAGGCTGTTGTGTGAGCTTCCTCTGCACGGCTGGCTTCGTGGGCGTGCGACCCCTGCGGTCCCACGGGGACCGTTCTTGGAAAGACCCTGCACTCCACTTAATGCTGGGGAGTCATCCTGAAATGCTTCATAACTTTTCACACGATATTCCAAATTCTCATTTTATACTGGGCCCAGCAAACCATGTGGCTGGACCCAGGTTGGAGAGCTGTCACTTTGCCCAGTCCCAGACAGCAGGCCTTGCTGTCCCCAAATTACCCGTGGAGGTAGGAATGTAATTTCTATTATACACACCCCAACCATGCGGATACTTCCCGTTCTGTTTGTTTCTTATGCTCTATTTCCCAGGCTGGTATCTATTATAGAGAGAGAAGAGAGGCTGGTTTGGGGTTTTATTTTGGGTTTTTTTTGTTTTTGTTTTTGTTTGTTTGTTTTTGAGACAGGGTTTCACTTAGTAGTTCAGGCAGGTCCTGAGCTCACTTGTAGCCCAGGCTAGCCTCAGACTCACAGCAATCCTCCTGCCTCTGCCTCCCGAGTGCTGAGATTACAGGCATGAGCCACCACATCCGGCACTGTGGTATGTGGTTATTTGGGATCCAACTTGGGACCTTGCGCTTGCCAGGCAGATGCAGGAACCACTCAGCTAAATCCCCGGCCCCGGGGTTTGATTTTTGAAAGTGTGCTATTTTAAAATATCATAAGGAAGTAGCAGTCTGTGTCCAAACCTGTATCTGTGTTATGTCATTAATCCTGCCCTCCACAGTCCGCACAGAACGCCTCGTTTGGGATTTTCTTACATGATTCTACCACAAAGGCTGGGGTGGGAGTAATGTGGCTTTTGAATTCAAGCAAGCGTTGGGTTTGTCTTGGGCAGGCTTCTTAGTTTGCTAGGTGTGCAGAGGAGAAAAGAATGCCAGCCTCTTGGTCACAGAAAACAGTGATCCTAATGACTGCTGTTGTAGAAGCCCAGCCACAGTCTTGAGCCAGCGTGGGTGACAGCCGGAAGACGATACTCGTGGAAACAGGGGAGAAACCTGAGTAAACCCTCAGGCAGTCTCTTCTCAAAGGGGGACTGGAAGCCTTCACCACTCAACCAAGCTGGCTAAAACCCTGCTCAAAAGTATAATTATGGAGGAGTGACCTTTTACCTAAGCGACTTTTGAAAGAAAGTACCCCCCCCCAGGGTTGAACTAATTAACATCGCAAACTGTATGACACGTCAACTTTCCACTTTTTTCTCCTCTTCAGGAGAAAGAACAGGAAGGTGAAGTAACATTGACCGGACGCCGGACACGCACACGGGGACAGTGATGACGCACGTGACTCGGAATCTCAGTTCTTACGTTTCTAACCGACCACAGGCCATTTCCGAACTTCACTGGTCCTTGATCCCTTCACCTCAAGAAACAGTTGGTAACAAGGTGCCAGGGTTTTGGGAGGTGCCAGTATGCCTTTAATCAGGGAGCACCCAACACAGGAAAGCGGAATCAATGTAAAGGCAGCTCGCAGCGGCATTCATCTCTGTTATGCGGACCAGTCCGGGCTGCCTCTGCCCCGCCCGCCTCTCTCCAGACCGCAGCTTCCCATCCCGGGCTCTGGTGGCCGCGGACCCTGCATCAGGAACATCTGGAACCTCAGTGGAAGGCGGGGTTCTGGAGGCCCCAAGCCCAAGACCCCGGGCTTCTTCGTGGAGCGATCTCCCGATCACCGGGCTCCCCTCACCACCAGACTGCCACCTCACAGATGGAGGACCCGGTCTGTGGGAAAGAAGAGACCATGACTTATCGGAACATATGGTTTCTTAATTCAAGTTAAAATGTCTGAACCCTGTTGCATCTGGTGCCATTTCAGTTAGTTAAAAATGCCACACAAGGCTGTGACTAAAGGGGAAGAAACGGAGAAAAATACAGTTATTACACACTCAAGAGCAGGGTTTCGCGGCTCATTACCCAGTGGCCTCCGTGACTAATTAGGTTTTGTCACTGTTGCCGGGTCATTATGCCTTAATTTTTTTGCATAGTTATTCAGCCGTCACTTGAGGAAAGATGAAGGAGAGAAATACCCTTCTCTGTCTCTGCTGCTCTGAATCACTCAGGCTAAGCAGCTCTCCGGGCAGAGAGTACCCGAAACTGATGAAATGATCATTTCGCCACAAAGGGACAAAGCGCCGTGAGCGGATTAAAGAGGCGCTTCTTTATCTGACGGCGAGACCTCATTGAGTCGCCGAGGGTCCCATTCAGTGGGGGAGATCATTAACTTTGAAGTTAGTCATCCAAAGATAATGTTTGTCCCTTTGCTTCCTTTGTCACCCAACTGGCCTTAGCAACCTCTATTTTTTTTACTCATCCTTGAAAAACGGGGGGAAAATGCAGAGTAAAATAAAACCCTTAGGTCTTCCACAGGCCGGAGGCCTAGGTTAATTTTTGCCAGCAGCAAGGAAATTGAAGACACCATGGTATTAGCACAGTGGGGCTTGTGTTGGGTCTGGAGAGTAAAAGGACCCATGGGGAGAGGGGAGACAGGGGCGTCAATCACGGGGTAGGACGCCACAATACCGGTAATTGGCGTGGGTCCACCTTCTACGTCCGTCCCGCTGAGCCTGCAGTCCCGGCCCACTCTTGAGCCCCATCGCTAACAAGTAAACAATTTATCAGGGTTAGGTCTCCCGCGGGGTGCCCCATCACACGCTCCATTCAGCCCCGGTAACCCCCCAGCCCCCGTGCCAGCGCCGCCACACACACAAAAATTTACGTACACCGTGCAATTTGGGGCAGACGCACCATGTAACAACAAATTTACAACAGGCCTACCATGAAAATGGCTGTGTCAATATAGCTGCAAACTGGGCTAACGGCGCAGCTGTGTCGGGCCGGAACTGGCGGTCCCGGGGGCGGGGTGAAGCTCGGAGCTGCACCGTGTCCAGGCCGAGGGGGACCCGGGGGTTTCGACGCCAGGGCTCACGCGGTGTCCACTGGACTCGATCAACGTCTCGTTCGCAGCCGAGGCCTTTGGGCGTCGTTCTCCGGGGCTGTTTGTTCTGAGCGTTGGTCGTGGACCGTTCTGGCCTCCAGGGCTGGGGCCTGCCCGGGGTCCTATGGAGAAGTCGGGAGCTCCGATTCTCTCCGGATCTGTCCTCAAGTTCTGGCTCTGCCTCCGGCCGCCTTGTGTCTTGCTTGAGTTAGTTTTTAGATTGGACTCTGTGGGGGTCCGGCATCCAGCCTCACACTGAGTACGCTGAAGAGGGAGGTCGCTTTGTCTGGGCATCTCCTCAGCACCACGCTGTGTCTCACTTAATTCTGCAACAAGAGAGGAGATTTTGTCGTTTTCCTTTTACAGATTGGAAAGCCAGGCTTCAAAAAGGAAAAGGATCCATTAATACCAGACGTGGAATTTGAACCCAGTTTATCTCCCCAGATCTATCCGTGCAGCTCTACGAGGAAGCAGGGACTCTTAGAGACTTTCAAGCACGCGATCGCACGCGATCATCCAGGTTGATAAATTACAATCCAGCCTTCTGGGAAATAGTTCTCTGTACACTTGCGACAAGGGGGACATTTCTATGAGATGGGCAAAGCTTATCAATATGAGGCTATTTGTTCATTCCTCATCAGTCTCAAACATTCTGTTATAGGCTTTTTCTGTGAGGTTTTAAAAAATCCAATCCAAGACACCTTCCACTAGTAGATATACCGTTACTTTTAGAGCCACAGATTTTAGAGTGCCTTTGATTATAGCATTTATCCTTACTTAAGAAGTATTAATATATAGTACTGTTTTGTTTTGAGACAGGGTCTCACTTTGTCATTCAGGCTGGCCCTAGACTCACTACGTAGCCCAGGCTAGCCTGGAACTCAGCAGTTCTCCTGCCTCTGCCTCCCGAGTGCTGGGATGACAGGCGTGAGCCACTACACCTGGCACTGCGGTGTGTGGGGTACTGATTGCTGGTGGGTGTGAGTCACCACCCCCGGTATTGTTGTATGTGGTTACCAGGGATCAAACCAGGGACCTTCCATTTGGTAGGTAGGTGCTGGAACCACTGAGCTGAATCTCTAGTCCTAAAATATATATTTAAAATATATACTTTAAAATCACATATATGCATCTGAATCTCAGCATTGGAGGGCTGGTGAATTTTTACAAGTTCTTAGAAAAAGCAATGACTTGATTTACTGTTTCTTTTCTCATATCCCAGTGTGAGAAACCAGGTGCCCTCAGGGAAAAATCAATCCTTAGCAAATGGCTAGGACACAGGAGCCACTGAAAGAGTGTTAAACAAATAAAAAAGTGAATGATGTTTCTAAAGTCTTAACTTTCAGTTCCTAAAGGAAAGTAGGAAGACAGGTCTCCAGCGGTGGGAGAGGGGTCCCCTCCTGGTGACACAGTTGGAAGCGTGGTGGGTCTGTTTCCCAGAGGTCTTAGGGGTGGAGTTGCCAGCCTCGGCCCCAGGTGTGGAAGGGAGAGGAGCAATCTGAGTCCAGGAGACCCAGCACTGTCACCCTTGATCACAGCCGAAAGGAGCAGTTTTATGCTAATCAGTGTACACGAGATAAGCTTTTTTCTTAAACTGTTACTTCTTTTACACGAACCAGTATAAATGGCAGAGCCTGACCAGCCAGGTTCCTCAGTAGTGAGTGTGGGCCACTGTCAGGACTGTGCCAGGACAGGGGAGAATGAGACAGAGCCAGCCTGGCAGGGGAGCCCCAGCAGCAGGCGGATGGCGACAGATTATCCCGCTGTCACCTGGGAGGAATCAAATGGAGGGTTAAGGGAAACTATGCCCAGAATCAGATGCAGAAAATAGAAAAGAACCCACATTAACGAGACCGGTACCAAAGTTACCAGCACAGGGCAGTGCTTTGGAAGAGTGAAGTATACATAGTCAGGGCAGCAGGCTTGGTCCATCTCGGGGGTGACCCCAACCTCCTTCCGCCTCCTAAGAGCCTCCGGGCTCCTTGCCCCGCCTGTGCCTCAGGCTGTGAGCTCAGCAAACTTCTGCCTCTTTGTCCTGCTTCTAGTCGTAGCCTTTGCACTTGCTGGCTCTTCTGACTTCACCATCTGTCAAAATCTTTACGATCTAAACCCCCTCCTCTTTACATGGCTTTTCCTGATTTCTTTTTCCAAGAGGGATATGGTACTTCCTGCCTTTCAACCCCTGGGGCACCCAGCGTTTTATATTTTAGGTGGCTGTCCTGCAGTGTTCTTTTGTGGATGTCAGAACTGCCCGGTACTGTGGCGGTCTCATGGCTGGAAAGTCCTTCCTGTGAGACTGACCCCTCCCTAGGAGAGTCTGGACACCAGGAAAGCAGATGGAGACACTTAGACATGGAGCAAGTTTTTAGAACTTTCTCCCCCATGAAGCATCTTTCGTGTCAAAAGGTACATAAAAGCAAAAAGAACCTTTTAAAAATTGCCATAATCATACCACTCAGAGATGCCTAAGTTAAAAGATTTTTCTTTTTTAGTTTGATTTACATTCCCTGTTTATTTAGGTAATATTTTTAAAATTTGGTATTTTGTCTCTTAACAGTAGAGTTTGGACTGATTTCCTTTTGTTAAATTTTTCTTCTACCAGTATCCTTTATTGTTTCAATACAGGAAATTTCAAATACAGTAGCACACAGAGAATAAAACAGAAAACTCCAATGCCATAAGGAAGACTAATAGATTAATACTATAAGAAATTAACATGTTCCTCTGTTCCCTTATGTTTCTTGTAAATTAAACTTATACCTCAAAGTATGGCCCAAGGCAAACAATATCAGCAGCACGTATAAGAAATGCTAATTCTGTGCTGGGGATTTAGCTCAGTGGCTTCAGTAGCTGTCTGGCAAGCGCAAGGTCCCCAATTCAATCCCTGGTACCACGTGCCACAATGCCAGGTGTAGTGGCTCACACCTGTAATTCCAGCATTCAGGAAGCAGAGGCAGGAGGATTGCTGTGAGTTCCAGGGTTACCTGGGCTACACAGTGAGTTCGGGGCCAGCCTGAAGTACAAAGTGAGACTCTGTCTCAAAAAAACTAAAAAAAAAAAAAAAAAGCCAATTCTTGGGCCCTCCCTCTGATCTACTGAATCATGAACTGTGGCTGAGCATCCAGCAATGTATTTTGATAGGGCCCAAGGGTGATTTGAACGCACTCTAGAGTCTAAGAACCAGGCACTTGAGCTTTCACAGGCTCAGGACTACTCTTTCTGGTAGAAGAAGCACGCACCCTATGCTTCTGTTGGCAGGTATGTCATGTCTTCTGTCTCTATTTCTGTGATGGTTGCCACCATTAATGATCACTGCCTGGACCAGCGTTTCTCTTCCTCGGCATCACTGACCTTTAGGGTTGCTGTTTTTGGGGATTGTGCACTATAAGCTTTTTAGGCATCTCCCTTGCTGTCCACTTCCTTGATGCTCCAAGTGTTGCTTCCCCTTGGTTATGATCACCAAAATAGTTTCCAGACATTGCCAAATGTCCCCTGATAGGCAAGACAGTCCCAACAAGGAACCACTGAGCTATGCACATTATTTTCTTGGGCATCTAAGGGACACCAAGCTTAAAACTATATGGTCTCTCTTATATAAGAAACCTAAAATACGATCCATTTAAAGAAGAAAATAAAAGATGCACAATAAGGAACAGGGAGGTAGACCTTACACAGTTGGGATGAGGATCTAGGGTTGGAGGGAGACGGGAGGAAGAGGAGTCAGGAAAAGAAGAAGGACTAAGATGCAGTATTACATGTACCACGTCACCATGTGAATGTTTTATGTATCACAAACACATACTAAAAAAACGCTGAAGTTCTATATGTGCCATTCAGTCCTCACATATTAGCTGGTATGATTTATAAAGGATTTCACCTCTACACAGGTCATTTAATGTCACAAGATAGGATTAGTCTCATAAGAAAGTTAGGTTTAGTGCTTACTTCTTTTACTTTATTTACCAGTTTTTAAAATAATGATCTGGTTCTATCCAATCTTTCAGAGGTCATAAAGGAAATTTTGATATAGGATTTTTTAATTACTACTGAACATTACTAAATAAACCAGATTTTATCTATTCCACCCAATGTTCTGTATTATTCCCATTGATACTCAAATTGTCCCAGCTTTGTTCAGTAGAAGACACTTTCTTTTCTTTTTTTCTTTAATTACCAGGGTTCAAACTCAGGACCTTGCCCTTGCTAGGCCAGCTGAGCACCACTGAACTAAACTTCTGGCTCAGAAGACACTTCTAATTGACTTAATTTAAATGGCTACAAAATAAGTAAGAATGTATAGGAAAGTCAAGGAAAACAGAGTTTGAAAGTCATCAGCTATAGTAATATGAGGAAGGACAGGACCCATTTGCGACTTTGTCACATCCTTTCCTTAACTCATTTATTCTGGCCACAAACACATAACGAGCCCCCATCTTCCCACCAAGTCTTGTGTTCAACACTGAGCATATAATGCTGAAGATGAAAAAGTTCTCCTTGCTCATAAACAGGGTGACTGTGTATGTTGAATGCAAATCAGGACGCTTTTTAAGACCAAAGGACAGGGCTAAATACATTGGTTCAATGGGTATAAACTGGGACTGTCTTAGGCACTCTTATGGAGCTCACATCTCCTTGGCTGGTTTCTAGCCACCAGAACAGCATCCACACCCTACCCTAGACTTGAGTCTGACTGCTAAGAAGGAATCTTCATCTCAGCAGCCAAGTTGCTGATCAGATTCCCAAGTACTGAGGAAGAAAGCTGAAGTCAAGTTATTCTAATCTAGGCAGCTCGAGTTCAGGCCCAGCCAAGAAGGAACAACAGACTCATGCTAAATCCTTTGAAGCCTGATGTTTAATGTCAGAATTTATCCTACACTTGGATCAAGCCCTGTCCAAAAGTATTAAATGCCCAGAGGTCAAATCCAAGGGGATCTGATATACTGTGCTCTTGTCTTATTACCTGCCCCCCAAGAACAAGCTTCTCCAGATCTTAGGATTTCTTGTCTTTTATTGCTAATCACTATACCTTGGTCACATATGGGACTCAGCAGTGGTTTGGTTTGCTAGGCTGAGCAATTGGTCACAAGCCACAGAAAATATTTCTGGAAAACTTAAAGAGGAATATACTTTAAGGTACATTACACAATTAATAGCAAGTTAGAGTCCTAGGTTCAGAGAAAGGTAGAAGTCCTGTTAAGGTCCTAGCATAGAAAAAAGTGTCAGGAGGACCCTCAGAGGTGCTCAAGTTGTCCTTGAGAGGTACCCCAGCTATCCTTCCACCTTGCTAATACAATGAGAAGGAGTAGCTCCCTCCTTGTTTCAGTTGCAACAAAGAGCTCAGTTCCCATCAGAATCCATGTAGAGGGCTTTTCCCCAGTGACAGGGAGTTTGATGTTTACTAGCTAAAATCAATCATTCACTGAAGGTATTTGAATAAAGACAGGAACTAAAAAGGTGCTTCATCTTGCATCTATCGATTTCTGCACTGTGAGAGAAACCCAAGGAACTGAAAGGGGTGACGAGCCTTCTTTTTGTTCTTCAGAAAATACCTTTGGTCTTAAATGCCACCTCTCCTGTCTTTCTCTCCTAAGTCATCTGGTTGGAAGCAATGTAGCATAATACTTGGTAGAATTTTCAGACATAACAGCATTGTCTGTGGAGGGTATCTCAAACCTGGAGGGAACTAAAGGAAAAAAAAAAAAAAAAGACCTTCTAAAGGAGCCCAGAATCTCATTTGGGCAAAGATCTCTTCCTTTCTAGAATCCCTCTCTCCAGGAAAGAGCATGCTTGAATCAAGTAGAATTTGGACACTCAAAATATTAATAATAGCCGGGCATGGTGGCTCACACCTGTAATCCCAGCACTTGGGAGGCAAAGACAGGATTACTAAATTCGAGGCTTGCCTGGGCTCCATAGTGAGCTCAGGGCCAGCCTGAACTACAAAGTGAGACCCTGTCTCAAAAAAAAATCAAAAAATAAAAATATTAATAATAATTAACACCAGGTTGAATACATTTAGCATCTACTTTGTGATAGGCGTTGATGTGACACTTTGTATCAGGGTCTCACTTTGTAGTTCAGGCTGGCCCTGAGCTCACTATGGAGCCCAGGCAAGCTGGGAACTCAGCAGACTTCCTGCCTCTGCCTCCCAAGTGCTGGGATTATAGGCATGAGCCACCACACCTAGCACTGTGGTATGTGGTACTGATTTTTGGTGGGTGTGAGTTACCATGCCTGGTATTGTATGTGGTCACTGGTATCGAATGCAGGACCCTGTGCTTGCTAGGCAGGCACTAGAACCACTGAGCTAAATCTCTGGCCCTGTATTATTATCTCTTAATCCTCACAACAATGCTTTAAGGTTGATGCAGTTATTATGAAATTTTCCGGATCATATCCACAGGCCCAGATCATGTAGCCTAGTGCAATTAGAGCCCAGTATAATCAAAGAACCATGAGCCTACAGTGTCACCAATGAAACTGAACTGAGGTTCAACCATTAGTTTGCAAAGCTGGACTTGAGTCATGTCTGGCTGGCTCTCGGGCTGATGATTCTAAAGTGGTCTAACCCAGTGAACAATTTTATGTTTCTGAGAGATAGTTGTAGTCACCAAATAAAGACAAGTTAGCTTCTCCCTGTTATGGCTTGTGTTTAAATATCCCCCTAAAGCCTCTTGCAGTCATAGGTGGGCTTTTGAGAGGCAGCTAGCTCTGGAGTGTGTGACTGATTCACGGTGCAAAGCTGGGCTTGAGGGTGTGTGTGCTGTTTGCCCTAAGGCTGGGTAGCCTGGCTATGAGTTAAGGGAACAAAAGGGCCTTGCTGATAGTTACTCATCCTTTGTCTCTTGCTTTGCTACCTTCTGACCACCATGAACCGTTTCTCCTTCGTCTGTCTACCATGCAACCCTGCCTTGGAGCCAGCCAACTATGGGTTGAAACATGTACCAAATATGAGCCAGAAATAGGCCTTTTTTCCTTTAACTTTGGGTGCTGGGTATTTTTGTCACAAGAATAAGAAAACTAAGCCATCTCCAAAATCCTCTTACAACATTATAATGGAAGTCTCAGGCTAAATTCTTTGACATCTTAAAGATATCCTAATATATGGGTATGATTTTTTTTCCTTTTTTTTTTTTTTTTTTTTTGAGACAGGGTCTCACTTTGTAGTTCAGGCTGGCTCTGAGCTCACTATGTAGTCCAGGCAAGCCTCGAACTCAGCAATCCACCTGCCTCTGCCTCCCGAGTGCTGGGATTATAGGCGTGAGCCACCACGCCCAGCTATATGGGTATGATTTTTACACCCTATCCTCTATGTCTGACCACATGCCAGCTCTCTGCTCTTTGGGGTGCTCAGCTACACCCTGTGTGAAAAGTTCCCCTGAAACAGGCACACCAACATCCCTGGG
>PVIC010010205.1:0-43833 GCA_004025085.1 Thryonomys swinderianus | reverse complement strand
AAAAAAAAAAAAAAAAAAAATTTAAAAAAGGTGGAGCCATAGCTCAGTGGGAAGACCTTGAGTTCAAACTTCAGTATCCTCCCAAAACCACCAAAGCCCTCATTTAACAGTATTGGTTTTGTGGTTTGAATAAATGTCTTCCCGAGATTCATGAGGCTTGATCCCCAGTGCAGCAATGGATTAATTCATTGATGACTGCACTAGTTGAAAGGGCTGTTAAGAGCCGGGGCCTGGCTGAAGGGCGTATTTGTAACCAACCCTTTCCTCTATCCCCTACTCACTTCCTGGGTGCCGTGAGGTGAGCAGCTTTGCTCCACTAACCCTTCCAGGTCAACGTTTTTCCCTTCAAACCAGCTATCCCTGGACTGAAATCAGAACCGGTGAGCCCAGATAAACCTCTCTGCCTTTAACATATATACATCAGCTATTTTATGCCAGTAATAAAAGTCTACCTAATACCTCTGGTAAATCTTGACTACCTCTCGGTGAGCTCTCCTTGCCCCCTGCCATCGGAGGGTATCACCAAAATTTCATGGCAGACACTGCCAGGAATTGAGTGGGGCTCTGGCATTCAGAGGTGGACCCACGTTGCTGATATACGGAGCCTCAATGCACCTGCTAATGTCTGCTGCACACCTTCAGGATCTGTCACAAGGATAACACTGCCACTCCTACCTACAACATCCACCCTGCCTCAAAGCCCCGCTCTCTCCTGAGTGGCCAGTCTTCCAAACTTCCCAAGAGAAACTGCAGATATACAATAAAACTGGTACCCCATTCAGTGTCTGAAGTGCACAAAGCTGTCAGCCTGGCAGAGGCAACTCAGCCCGCAGCAGACCACACTGACATGGAGGCAGCTATGCTACACTTCCTGTTTGCAGGTGAGCCCACCCAGCAGTGCACAGCACTATCATTAATTTTCAGTATCATGCTGCTATAAAAGGAGCAGAGGAGCTCACCGTGCTGTGGGAGACACTGGTGGGCACCACTGTCACTGTCTCTGAAGTGGAGCTGGTAAAGCCCTTCCCAAGGTTGGAAGACTGCCCCAGGCTGGCGCGGACTCAAGCAGGTCACTGTGTCCCCAGGCCCGGATGCTGAAACTGAGAGGGGGTGGGTGGGCACCTGGTGGGAGATAAGCACCAGTCTGGGAGAGCTGCGGGTGCCCTCCCTACCCTGCTGACACTGTCCTGCTTCCAATAGCTGCCTGTGGCCCTGGGTACTGCCACCTAGGTGGCTGGGCAGGAAAAGCACATTCCCATTCCATGCCAGGCAGCTGCTCTTACTTAGGCTATATCACCCAGAAAAATAAAACAGTTCTACATCCCCACATCGTGACGTATGCACAATGATCTCGCATGGAGCACTGTCTGCTCCCTGGACAGCCAGGTAGCCAAAGGATGCCCACTCCGGGTGCAGTGTCCAGGAGCAGGCACGGAGCTGGTCACGGGGACAGGACCTTGACCTGCCACGTCACCTTTTGAGCTCAGACAGATAAATGGACAGGAGCTGAGGCAAGAGTCCAGGTCATGCTGGCCAGAGAAGCACTGTGCTTTCTCTGCTCTTGTTATTTTTTTACCATTATTTATTCATGCGTGCATAATTTGACTCTGTCCCTCGGGGCTAGCGCAGTAGATGTGAAATGAGGCAAAGGTGAGTGTATGTGCATATATGTGTGTGTAAATGTACGTGAAGTGTGTATGGAGACATGTAAAAGCTTTCTAAATCATAGACTATTTTATGATTCTTACAGCTTTCCAGTTTCTAAAGTACTTTCTTGTGTGTTCATCCATAAATGATGCATTTTGATGAGCACCACAATTCTGTGGGGTCGGACAAGGGCAAATATAGGGTGTCTGGGGTTTGGGGCAACAAGCACCAGGTGCAGGAAGCCTGCTCCCTCTAGACAAAGCCATCAGACCAGAGAGGCCGAGTGCGCTGACCCAGGCCCTTGTGTTCTGTCCGCTCCCCGGAGAAGTTCGCTGAGCAGCTGTGTGGGGCTCCAGTGAGGCGCCACGAGGTGACACCCAGCCACCGACTACCCTCCTCCGCACCCCCCCCACAACGCGCCCAGCCACAACACACCCACGCACAAGCGGGAACACGGAGGCCTGATTCCTCCTAAAGCCTCGCCTGGTGTGGACAGCTGGCCTGCCCTTAGGAGGGAGGGCCAGAATAGAGCGAAGCAGATGCACGCTGCGGGACAGCGCTGAAGGAGAAACCCGAAGGACAAGCCGCAGCCCCAGGAGGAGGAACATGCCTCAGAGACTGCGGAAGCAGCCAGGGGGTAGGTGGTGCCTGGATCTGAGTTATAGACCAGGCTTCAACCGGAGACCTCTGGGCTTTGCTGGCATCCCTGACCAGGGCTCCTTGCTGTCTGTGGCTGTGGAAACGCTTGAAAGGAAAGAACTTGGATGCATTTGACCAAGGGGAGCGTGCTGTCTGAATGCAAAGAGGCTCACTTCCTCCTCTGAATCGTCTCCACTGGGCCACTTAAAGAGTTAAGAGTCTGGTCTGCATGAGCACCTCATGAACTCCTACCCTGGATCCCTGGGAACCCGGGTGGCAGGATTTCCCTTCCATTAGAAATCTGTCCCATGCCCCAAGGGGTTTCTGGTCACAGGTTCTGCCCCTCACCCTTTCCTGCTAACCATTTTTAACAACTGTTGTGAAATAAAAGCCATTTGACTATCCAATGTCCATTGGCTGAGGACCATTGGCTTATTTCTTAGATAAGAGAATGATATCATAAAAAATTAGGAAGCTGGACTTGATTTGAGTTGATAAAAATTTAAAGGAATTAATAGGAAATCCTTAAACTCAGGTCATTGTGACATAAGAAGCCATCAGGACGCACCAGTGTGGAAAACGTCCTGTCACAGTTTATGGGAAATTTCCTGGGAAGCTAACGCAACCAACAGCATCTTCCCAGGTGCCTGGTCAAGTAGTCACAGAAGACTTCCTGGAGGTGGCTTTAGAGGTTAGACGTACTCTCCTCATTATACCAGAACAGCAGGTCTTAAAGGTTAAATACAAAAGCAGATGGAAACAACCTTTCTGATTAAAATGAGCTCAGTCATGAGCACCAGCTCTAACCCATGGGAAGCTGATGGCTGCGGAAGAACTTCGCAGATTCTGGCGACTGCTGCATGAGTCCTTGTGAGCTGACGAGGTGCCCAAGGCCCCCAGAACGTACCATCCTGGTGTCCTGCTTGACCTCCCTGCTCCACTGCCTGGGCCTTTCCACTCCTGGCTGTGGGGCCAGTCTCATGGGCGGATGAGCACAGGAAGGCGACTGCACTCACATCCCTGCCCCGGCAGAGGAAGGTCCTAAGACATGCTCCCCGTCATCCTGAGATCACCCGCTCTACGGCTTGCCCTTGGCTGGCTCCATCTTTGCCTCCCTTCCCCTCATCCCTCCTCTACCCATCCCTGAATGTCTGTCTGGGATCAACCCCCAGGTCAGCCGCATGCATTCAAACCTTGGTTTCAGGATGAGCTCCGAGTCGGTCACTCGGCCCAGCTGTGTCTCCGTCACCCGAATGGAACCAAGGAGGGATGGACAGCCTTCCACTACCGGTGAAGACCACGGAGGACAGCATGAAGCTCTCAGTCATCAACACACCAGGATAAACCTGAGCAAAGCCCTGGCGGTGAAAGGCCTAGTGCCCCAGCCAAAGGAACGCAGCTGGCCAGCTGAGAGGGCCCGAGGGCAGGAGGCACCTGTTCAATACCAAGGATAAAAACTCTGGCTTTACTTTCATAGTCTTGGGTGTATAGCTGAAATCTGCCACCCGCTAGACGTGTGATTTTAAGCACATTCTCAAAAAATGTTTTAACATCTCTAAAACTTAATGTCCTGTCCTGTGACATAGGAACTGTAATCTTTCTACCTCTGAGGGTGGCTGAATGAATTAATATGACAAAGCAAACACCAGCTATATATCAGAGAAGCGAGACCTCTTTCTCAGATGAAGGAAAGCTCTGCAGAGCTGGTGAGGTGTGCGCTGAAGTAGCTTCACTTTGAAACCATACGGATTGTTTGTGTTTTCTGGTTATAACAATGGTTTCCCTGGGAGAAGTCTGCAAGAGGCAGAGGGGCTGGAACGAGTGGGGGTAGAGGACTTCCTCTCCCTGCCCTCCGGCCCCAGCCTCCAGGCCGGCTTTCTCCCTCACCTCCCCCATTTCCTGTCCAAGGCCCGGATTGTTCCAACTCTCCAGGGACCCCTTTGTTTTCTTCTTTATCAGCCCGTTCCTGCCAGTGTGGTCCACAGAGCTAGCTGATTTGTTGCTGCTGGAATCAGCACTCAGCTCCTCCCCACACGGGGATGGGCAGCTGCCCTCTGGGTCCTGAGGAGGAGCTGCAGGTCCCGGGTCCTTTGTTTCTCCACTGAGTAACTCCTGGGCCAAGTGAAGCAACCCCAGGGTCAGGCAGAGGACTCAGAGTCAGCCCGCCAGGAAAGGGCAGGGTGGTGATATCTACAAGAAACCACTGTCTTTCCTTGTCCTAGCCCAGCACCCCTCATCATGCCCCCCTGCTTCCCACACTACACCACCACCCCGCTCAGGACTATTTATCATTACACATGCACATGCACATGCGTGCACACACACACACACACACACACACACACACACGGCACACTGACACTTGTAAACTGTTTAAAATAAAACCCTTGTTCTGTTCTGTCCTTTTGCTTCCTTCCCAAACACACGGCAATAGCAACCTTTTAAATTATTGCTGAAAGATTGACTGACTGTATAGCATCCACTCAAAGTCTTTTTGTTTAAGGAAAAGCACTACAAAAAGTCATGACGCCACGGAATGGTGACAAAGGATGGTGCCTCAGAGCCTGTCTCAGACCATGATGAAGTGGAAAGAAAGCATTTCGGGGATAAAAAATACAGACATAAAAAATGTGAAAAAAAAAAAACCCTGGCTCATTGTGATAAAATACTGTCACCGACAGCATCAAAATTAACAAAGGGTTATTCACATACCATTATGTCCATTCCACTACATATAGCCTATTATAAAATATCACCACATTTCAAAGCAATTTTCAGTTTAGAATTTCTAACCTCACAAGGATTCTTGAGTAGGGCTGTTGGATAAAACACAGCTAAGAGTAAACTGAAAGCATCACTTTCAACCTGCCACTGCTAAAATGATTTTCTTACATTCAATAGGTATTGATCTTTTTGATCATCTCTATGCCTGGTGTTGTTTCAGAGCTGAGGATTTAACCTTGAATGAAAAAAAGCAAAGTCTCGGCGTCCTTAGATAATTTCTTTCAAAAATAAAAAAATGAATTAATAAGCACAATACAAGAATCAATTTCCTAGTACTGTTTGCAAGGGTATAGGTAGAGCCTCCTCGTCTGTGGTCTGAGTGCCTGGGGTGAAGGACTCTGAGCACACCAGCCCCAGTGAATGCTTGTCTGCCAGGGACACTGACTCCTAGCAAAGGAGACAGAACAAAGATGAGAAGGCCTCACAGGGAGGATGCAATTTCTTTTCATGTAGGGCTGTTGAGAGCAAAGAATGAGACCATGGAAACAGTGTACCAAGCTGCAATTCCCGGCATAAATTCCCCTGTCTCTGAAACAAGAGATGCCTTGTTTCTCTATCTCTAGCACCTACTATATTATAGGAGCTCAGTAAATGTTTATCAAACTGAAAAACTTAAAATTTAGAGCTTAAAATATACAACTTTGCTTTTTGTGTGTGTCCTGGGAACTGAACCAGGACCTTTGCCCTGAGCTATATCCCAAGCCCTTTTGTATTTTTTAAAATCACTTTTATTGGTACATTCCTATATACATTATGATCACATTCAACGTTAAGAGTTTGTACCAGTACATGACTCATCTTGATTCTCACTTTTTCCCATTTCCCTGCCCTCCCTACAAGCCCACCCCCGGTATGTATAAGCTTTGCTTTCTTTTTTGCCATAGATTTTTTTCTTTCCTTTTACTTACCCTTACATCCCTCTTTCCCCTTTTCTCTTTGAACATTTTCCTCCTATTTCACAATACCTAATATACATTGTACAACTCATTTACACCTTTAGTTTCTCGTACCAGAGAAACAATACAGTATTTACACATCTCTGTCCTATTTATTTCACTTCCCTTTTGTATTTTTTAAGACAGGCTCTGAATAAGTAGTCCAGGCTGGGCTTGAATTTGCAATCATCCTGATTTATCCTCCCAGAGTCCTGGGATTTCAAGCACGAGCCTCCCTTTGTGGTTCACTGTTTTCTTTCTTTAACACTGGACTTTGTGGGTTGGATATTATCTAATTCACTAGTTTGCTTGGATTTCCTTGATGTGATTGGATAAGAGCAGTG
The DNA here is from genome assembly GCA_004025085.1 of Thryonomys swinderianus. Taxonomy (NCBI): domain Eukaryota; kingdom Metazoa; phylum Chordata; class Mammalia; order Rodentia; family Thryonomyidae; genus Thryonomys; species Thryonomys swinderianus. Next base: position 37,484 of record PVIC010010205.1, on the reverse strand, counting down.
CTCACCCACAGTGAAGCATATTCTATCCCTCACTTTATTAGTCCTCATTTTAGCCTTTGAAAACTTGCTGTTCATTGCAAGCTAGGCCAGAGCTATTGTAGAAACTATAGGGAAAAAAAAAGTTAGCAAAGGATGGAAAGAAAAACCGTTCTTTGTCCTGTCACCCTGCATAAACATTTTGGTCAGTTTACATCAGTACCTTTTGTGATGTGTAACCGGATAACATAAAGTCTCTGCCTCATAATAAAGGGGGATAAAAGCTGGTCAGTGTCAATTTACAAAGAGAAGCAGGTAATCTGGCCTGATCCTGTCAATGACTAATCCTGACAAGAGTTAATCTGGCCCTGGGCCATTTCAAAACTCTGCCTGATCTAAAGTTTAGCCCAAGGTTGTCCCTGGGAGCGGGGGTTCAGGGAGGGGGCAGATGATGTTACTGTAAGAAACGGCTCCTCCTTGAATGCTGTCTGTTACGGGCCTACCACACCCTGGCAGACTGAGGAAGGCTTCTGCCACCCTGCTAGCATCCACAGCAGGCAAAGACCTTCTAGAGACCATGGCATCGAAGAAAACTTTCCCTACTAGCGATTTAACACGGACTGTGAGCTACGTGCACCTGTGTTTAGTCCAGCAGGCAACTGGTAGGTCACAGAAAGAGAGGTCGCCTAATGACATGGGCTGACCTTGGAGAGTCAATACCCTCCCACTGTGCTAACCCTCCCTGGCCCCTTGAACAACACTGAATTCAAACATCAACAGCAAATGAGACTGCTGACCTGGTGACACAAGGAAGCAGGGTCCTAAGCCTGTGAGAAATGTTGGTATTTTTCCAAAAGAAGAATATAATTTGTACTGCTTACAATCAAGGAAAGTGGCTTTCTTTCTGAGGAAAGAAAGAGGCAGATTTTAAGACAGAAATGCTAGACTATGAATTAAAATGTCATCTTTTTGATTTTCCTTAGGCCCATTATAGTCACAATCAGTACGCAGAATGACTTAGCTCCAGTTACTCTTTTTCGTTGTCCCTAACCTGCATCACACGTGGACAGGCCTTCACAAAGTCACAGGACATACTGAAAGGGCAGGAAGGAATCGCTGTCCATGCACACCATGACCGTGTTGGGGCCGAGCAGAGGCACTCGGGTGTGTAGAAGTGGTTGTTACAGTTTGCACTCGAAGCGGCCCCCTAAGGGCCGTCTGCTAAAGACTTAGTCTCCAGCCTATTGCTATGGGTAGTGGAACCTTGAAGAGGTGGGGCTGGTGGGAAATCTTCCGAGTGCTGATGGTGAAACCTCAGTTTGTTCTTTCGCTCTCTTTTACACCCCAGCCACGAGGGGCACAACTTTGCTCCACCTTGTGTTCCTGCCACGATGCTCCGCAACAGGCTCTAAGGAACGGGATCCATTGGTCATGGACTGAAATCTCCAAAACTATGAACCAAAATAAGCTTTTTCTCTTTATAAAGACAGAACTACCTCAAGTATTTGTTACAATAACAGGGGGCTGATACAGGTATGGTGTCTGCTCCTAGTGAACCAGTGGTGTATAGATAATATCAGCCAGCCCCTTGAGCACAGAGTGTATAAATTACTGGGATTTGAACATTTGAGCAGTTAGATTAATCTGAGTGATATTTCACCGTATTTTCCCTGATTTTTGGTTTGCAATGCATTCAAGTTTTTTTTTTTTAAACACTGACTAGGTTACTGATGATATCCAAGTAGTTATATGGAAAATTCTGTATTACTAGTCTCCAAACTATTTCTCCCCTTTTTAAAGGAGAAAATAACTAAAATTAACTAAATAACTAAAATTAAATGTTTCCTTTTAAGTTTAATGCATTAACCAGTGCATTTCTGTTTCCTTTTGTCTATTGTAAAATGTATTTTGCTTTTTAAATTTCCTGTTACTATTTGTTTGACTATTTTTTTTCGTTCCTCTTCCGTTGTTCCTTATTCATAAATAATAGGGATAGGCAGGTTTATTTCTCCAAATATTTATTTCCCAATTTAACACACTCTTCAGGGCTGGAGACTTACTTCAGTGGTTCCAGTGCCTGCTTTACAAGTGCAAAGTCCCTCGTTCGATTCTGGCAACCACATACAACAATACCAGGTGTGGTGACTCATACTCACCAGCGATCAGTACCACACACCACAGTGCTGGGCATGGTGGCTCTTGCCTGTAATCCCAACACCCAGAAAGCAGAGGCAGTAGGATTGCTAAATTCGAGGCTTGCCTGGGCTACATAGTGAGCTCAGGGCCAGCCTGAACTACAAAGTGAGACCCTGGCTCAAGCAAAACAAAACAAACAAAAAACACACTCCTCAGTGTCTCCAGTCAGGAATGTCCATTCCACATCATTGACTGGATTCAGTCATGTGATACGCTTTGACTAATGGAAAGTAAACTGAGGTAATATGTCCCGACTTTGGCAGAAACTTAAGAATCATTAAATCCACCATTCTAAAATAAGGCTAATTCCTGAGAAGACTTAGGTTTTTCTAGAGATACTGCTGTAACGAAAAATGTGGAGGTCTTTTGGGGAGAAGACACCAGGAATTAAATTCAGGATGAAAAACATTTCTTCCTTTTTTTTTTTTTTTTCTGAGAGTGCTGGGAGTGCTGGGATTACAGGCGTAAACCACCACGCCCAGCACTGTGGTATGTGGTATCGATGCCTGGTGGGCTGAATCTCCATGCTCAGCATTGTATGTGGTTACTAGGGATCGAACTCAGGACCTTGTGCTTGCAAGGCAGGCGCCAGAACCACTGAGCTAAATCTCTGGCCCTGAAAAACATTTCTGAAACTCCTCTTTCAGGATTAGTGTCAGAGACTTTTCAAAAAACTTTAATAGTTTCAGATTCCTTTATTTTCTTTGAATGCATATTACCATTTGAAAACAGCCTAGAGTCAACTATAGTCAAGTACACTGTAATGGATAAGAGTGTGTGCTTAGATTAGGGCAGATCTATTTTCAAATCATGGTTTATTCAAGGTAATCAGCCAAAGATGTGAGCAATATCTGTGATGGATCTATTCGGTAACCAGCCTCATTCGCTGTCCCTCCTACTATCTTCCCCATCTCACAGGGCAGAATTCACTTTCCAAGCTGACTTGTCTCTAGTTTCTGATGGAATGAGACACTACCATGACAGAGATGGATGGGGGCCTGGAGGCATCTATAATGAGCCACCCAGCATGTAACTCCTAATCTCGCCCCACACCCACTCACCTTTGTGTTGGAGGCTGTTGGTAGTTTCTTGACATCTCCTACTATGGGCAGTAGCAGAGAATTCCTACTTCGCTGAGTTCTCAGTGATGAACCTGAAAGTTAGTAGTTGCCTCCTTTAATTTTTTCTTCTTTAACCTGCTAGTGGGAAATTCATTGCATTAAATCCTCATCTGCCAAGAATGTGGAGCAAATTTCCCATTTTCCTGGCTGTTCATCTTTACTGGAGGATTTCTAAAACAATTAAATGAGCTACTATATTTAACAGGCTTGTTTTAGTCACTTTCCTCTTCACTGAAGATTCTTCTGGCTCATGTTCAGCCTATCATCAGCTGGTTCCAAGCCAAGCTGGCACAGTACAAGGGTATGGAGGAGGAAGGCTGCTCAGGGCATGGCAGGCAGGAAGCAGAGCCAGTGAAAGGAGGTATTCAGAAGGAAGATAAACCAGACCCTACTTTTCTGATCAGACCCCATCTCTAATAGTGAGTCAGCTCTAAACCCCATAATCAGATCACCTTCCAAAAGTCCTGTCTACCAGCTTATGAGGCTTTTGGGGACATCTAGATACAAACTCCAACAGTGCTTAAGATGGCATCCAAGACTATTCCACAGCTACTATTATTACTAAGAAACTGACCAAAATGAGTGCTATGTCCTTACATCAAAGAAGAGGTTACTGTCCAGGTAAGATTGCTACTCACATGGGGCATAGACAGGGGATCTGAAGATGAATCCAGAGGAGGAACTGGGCTCGTTGCACTAAAACCATCATCTCCTGAGAGTTCTATTTCAAAGAGAAATAGTCACTTGAAATAGATATTTGGTGATATAGTTAACTGCTTGTAGCCATGCTTAGGGGTATTCTGCTCAGACTTCTCTTCTATATGGAAGCACATGAGGGTTGGAAATGACAGGAAGAAAGATCCTCCAGCCACCTATCTCTACCACGTACCTGCTTTCCTCATCCTCCTGAGTCCAAACAGGAGGAACAATTAAACTGACCAACACCTTCTTGTTTTCCATATTTTTATCAAGATCCACACTATCAGATAAAAAACCCAACCATTAATATTGTTTTGAGAAGAGAGTTTTCTTACCCGCACTGTACATGGGTCTCTAGATTTCTTACCTAATGAGAGAGGCACTAAGCAGAAATGGCTTCCAGATACCCGCCCACTGGGTATGAGACAAGTCTGATTGCACCAAAATACTGTGTATGTAGACTGAAGAATAGACGTACTTAAAGAAAGAGAAAACAACAAAGTAGTATGATCTGAATTATAAACCCAAAACATAAACCTGTGTTGTTTTCAAAGATGGACTCCACTGCCACCTGAATATTTCACAGATTCAAGGGGTGCCCCTTGGCTCACCCTATTTCTCAGCCTGACAAAGAGAATTTGATCTGGTAAATCACAGCTACCTCTCTGTGTATTATCTCTGCATTTCCCCAGATATTAAATAACATGCAATAAAAAGAGATCTGCTTGCACATTACCTAAAATTTGCTCTATTTTCATCTCATGACAACAGGAAAAGGAAAGATCTTTCTATTTTCTTTACACATGGCTATGCTGAGTATCTCTGCTAACTCCCACAGCTGCTTCTTACAGGGATGTGATCCCTCAGTGTAAGTTTCCTCATCTGTGGCAGGTGGATAATAGTCACAACCTTGCGAGGTTGATATGGTCAAGATAACTTTTGCAGATCATCGAGAGGCTCACCGACTCTTGATGTCAAGTTCCTTTCAGGCCACCTACTAATCCACATCTCTTCTCCACCAACAAAATTCCTCCCCAGCATGACTGACTGCTGTTCTCTCCTGTGCCTCCTCTCCTGTCCTCCTCAGCCCAGTCAGCCAGGCTTCAGGCCCAGGGTTTGACAGAGATGCAGGCAGGGGCCTGTGGTGCCATCTCTTCCTAACCTCACATCTAGCGTCATGATGTCGTTATCCTGAAACCGGCTCAGAGGGAATATTTCTTCCACAGAAACCAGCCGATGCTATCAATCAGGATTTATCAGCAGACACCTGTTTCGTCCCATATTGTCACTGATCCTGCTCCTAGTGAGATTATTAATGGCCTAGGCCTCACTGAGGTCAGTGGTCAGCACTGTCCCCTCCTACCCACACCCTCTGCACAGCCTCACTTGCCACCGTGGCTCCTCCCCTAAGCATCTTCCCCCCCGAGGGCTACACATGTATTTGGTTTTCTTTACCTCGTCAGGTGGTTCTTTTCCAAATGATTTCTCGGACATTTTTTCTCCGCAAACTTCTAAATGTCAGAGTGTCTGAAGCTGTGTTCTTTGGTCTTTGCCTCTGTTTCTCTGTCTGTTCCTCTATGTGTGTGTGAGTGTGTGTGTATGTGTGTGAATATTCTTCTGCCCTTAGTTGATCTTACAAAGTACCCCCATTTACCTGTCAACCTGCCCAGGCAGAAAACCCAAGGCTCTTGTTTGTTGATTTCCTTCCCTCATGCTCTCGACAAAGAAGCCTAATTGCATAATGGAGGGCAGCACTCAAGGCCAGTGGCCCAACTGGGATGTGTCCAAGTGACAAGAGATGGAAAGTTGAAGAGTGGAGAGGAACTGGGGTACCGGGAAGGAGGCCAGTCAGGCGGAATCTGGAAAGAAAGTTGGATTATAGATTGTTATCAAATCAAAACCTTATTCTCTAGGCAACTGTGAGTTATCAAAGAATTTTGTTCTGACCGTTGATTTAGAAAAATAAGTTCGATCATGAGTTTAACGTATGAGAATTTAAGATGAGAAACCGATTAGGAATGTGGAGTGATAGTTCACATAAGAGACAGTAAGAATTTGGACTGGACAATGGACAGAAAGGACGAAAGACAGAAAACCATACTGGAAGCAGGTACCCTACCCACACCCCAAGACGGTATAATAAGAAAGGAAAGGGCCAGAGGTGGTTATAAGCGCTCCCATCAGTGTTCTTTGGAAAACAGAAATGGCAAGGACTGGGGTAAAACGGCTGAATGGCGTCCCGATTTCTAGAAGAAAAAGAAATTAGGTTGGTTTAGACATGCTGAATTTGAGGGATCTGTGCGGCGGGGGTGGGGAGGTCAGCAGAATTAAATTGCAAAACAAAAGAGGATGATGACATGAGTGTATTGGACCATACACAACTTTGAATCTGGGGCCTAACCCCATACTTGCCAGGTAGTGAGTGTCCAATAAATATCTGCAAGTATGAGACTTTTGGGAATAATTGCAAAATGTAAAACTGGTTGGCACAGATGAAACTGGTGAGTGAACGTGAGAGCTGAAGACAGGGTCTTGGGAATGATTTTTGGGCCACGGGAAAGAACAGGAAAGGGGGGCGACAGACTTGGGATGAGAACTGGGGGAAGGAACCACAGGGGGGAGCGAGGCTCTCCCAGGAAGAGGTCGCGGCCGGCACTGCGCACCCTACCGAGGTGTAGAAGAGGGAGATGTTTTCGGACTTGGCAGTTGGCACGTGAGCAGAACTTTAAGGAAAAGGTGCGAGCAGAGACTACACCGCGAGGGCATAGAGTGCATGACGGACTCACGGACACAGCCACGCTAGGCAGCGCTGTAATCTGGTGGAGCATCGCAGACGGCCATGTTCCCGGGCTCTCTGGCCCAGGCACGGATGCAGGCAGCCTGTGACTCCTTCCGCTCATGCCCAGAGGCATCCGTGACAGACGTGAGGGAGGCCCCCCCTTGTGTTTCTCAGGCTCGGGACGAAAGGAGCTATTCAGCATCCCATGATGATTCCAGACCAAAGCACAGTAAATATTACCCCAACAACACGCTTGGGGGCCAAGCGTCCGCCCCAGGCCATGTCTGGAGAGGAGCTCTCCCTGGTGTGCCTTTGTCTGTGTGCCTCCTGGTTTGGGAAGTCTTTCAATAATTCAAGAAAATCCTTTCCTGCCCCTAGAAGAGAGAAAGATCTCTTTATGATGGAGGGAAAAAAGAAGGAAGAGTGAGCCATAATTTATTGATAGAACAACAAAGTGAAAACAGGGCGTAGGCAGACTGAGTGTAATTACAGCTATTTTCTTAGCAGCCATGATTTCAGAGTTCTCGTCCCTGCAGTGAATGAATAGATGGTTCCACAGGAAAGATGTTTCACAGGACGGAGAAGGCGGGTCAGGGCTGGGGCACGGCGGGAGCGTCTCAGTGCCTCCATCTGCCCTGACTGAATCAGCCTGACACTCCCCAGGTGGCTGTTCTCATCTCCCGAAGGACACCTGTCCTTCTCCTGGGCCATGCAGTGCCATGGATGTCCGACAGACCAGGTAGGACGTCTATGCCCTGCTTCGCCCCAGGCCTGCCGCTTGCTTAGCAGAAGCCTAAAGGCTTCCTGTTACCAAGGACATGCGGGGAAACATACCTCATGCGTGTTTGCTCCATGACCGGGAGGGGCTCAGATCCTTTCCGTGTGCATTGTCCAGCTGCCTCCACTCAGGTCCAAGCTCAGGAAGGTGAACATGTCCCTGAAGTTGGCTGTCCCATAATACAGGACACTGCCCTTTTCTGCTTTCATTAAAAGGCAAACCCCGGGCGGACAGTGGCACCACTGAGCTACATCCCCTGGGCCTAGGAAGTTTGTGTTGTTGTTGTTGTTGTTGATGTTGTTAGTACCAGAGACTGAACTTGGGACCTTGTGCTTGTGAAGCAGGTGCTGGAACCAAAACCCAACCTGGCAAGACAGCTGCATGGCCTTGCCCTCCATGTTGACCATGAACCCTGTGAGAAAGCAGCAAGTCAGAGGTGGTTTTCTAAGCATTGTGTGTCACACACCTTTGCATGAAGGCCTTGATTTTTTTTTTTCTTGTAGGTTTCAGTGTGTCCCCTGCCACCCTCTGGACTTGGTTTTAACTGTTACCTTGTCTCATATATGGTAAAAGTGCATTGTTTTTGTTTTAATTGGTACATTTTATTGGTACATTATATGTACACATCACAATTACACTCCACATTGAGAATTTGTACCAGTATATGACACAACTTAATTCTCATTTTTCCCCCTCCCCTAAAAATGCGTTGTTTTACTGTCACTTTCACTTTTCTTTCTTTCACTGGGAACTGGGAACTGAACCCAGGGGCTTTGTACTGGAGCTATAGTCCCACTCTTTTTGTTTTTTTTATTTTGAGAAACGTTCTCACTAAGTCTCTAAGTTGTCCAGGCCTGGCTTTCATTTGTGATCCTCCTGCCTCGGCCTCCCAGGGTGCTGACAGTTCATAAGGCCTGTGCTTTTGTACCTGGCTATGTTTGCTTTAAAATTTCCTCCTGGTGCCTCAGAAAGATTCTCTGCACACAGTGTGAGCTTCTCTCCTGCTGCTCTTGCTTCTCTCCCTAAGTCTCCTCAGCCTCCCCGAGTGGAAGGGACTCTCTGGGCCAGTGGGGAGCATCTGCTGCTTCCCTCAAGGGCCAGAGAGATGGGCGATAGGCGTTGTTCATCAAAGGCCCCCAAAAGAAGCAGAGCCAGGTCTCTGTGTGCCCTGAGATGCACCTCTCACAGATGTTCTTGTCCTGCATGGAGAAAAGCTCCCCAGAGCAGAGGAAGAGGATGCTTTAAAATCACCACAAGCTCACACAGGAAGCTCTCACACCATCAGGAGCTGCCGCCTCTGCTGAGGGCACACAAATACATGACATGCAAAGATTAAAAGCCCCAAGTGGGGCCAGAGATTTAGCTCAGTGGTTCCGCCGCCTGCCTAGTAAGTGCAAGGTCTCTGGTTCAATCCCAGTAACCACATACAATGATACGATACTGAGCATGGTGACTCACACCCACCAGCAATCAGTACCACACCCCACAATGCTGGGCATGGTGGCTCATGCCTATAATCCCAGCACTCGGGAGGCTGACGCGGGAGGATTGCTGAGTGGCAATCCTAGTGCCTGGACTGCATAGTGAGCTCAGGGCTAGCTGAACTACAAAGCAAGACCCTGTCTCAAAAAAAAAAAAAAAAAAAAAAGCCCCAAGTGCAAAATATTATGAAAATTAGGAAAAAGAGATCATTGAAGTTGGGTGGAGGTAAAAGGGAGCAGCAATGTAAGGGGGCTAGTTTTGAAATTCACTTTAGGGAATCACACAGGCCTGGAACCTGCACTCCATGTACTCTGGGGCTGAGGATCTGAATTGGGAGAGGGCAAGGCTGATTAGCCCCTCACTTATCCAACCTATCTCAGCCCCCCTTCAAGACTGAGAACAATAAAGGTATTTTCAAGATTTGCAGGAACATTCAACTGCCAGCTTCTCCAAGGTCTAAATCCAGACTGGCTGGCACAGAGTCCAGAAGCCTCCAGTCATTGCTCCAAACCTGAAGTCACCTTGGATTGCAGAGTTGCACAGACAGATCACCCACAAGGAACCGAGGTTGCCCCCTATGCAGGAACAAGGAACCCGCAGGAACCAGATTACTCCCAAGGAACAGAAATTCTTAGGAGCCACCTCGAAGAACCAAAGTGATTTGGCGGTCAACAGACCACAGTTTGACCAAGACTTTTTTTTTTTTTTTTTTCTTTTTGAGACAGGGTCTCGTTTTGTAGTTCAGGCTGGCCCTGAGCTCACTATGGTGCCCAGGCAAGCCGCCGTGAACTCAGCAATCCTCCTGTCTCTGCCTCCCGAGTGCTGGGATTACAGGTGTGAGCCACCACACCCAGCATTGTGGTATGCGGTGTTGATTGTTGGTGGGCGTGTCTCCACACCCAGCATTCTATGTGGTAACCAGGGATCGAACTCAGGACCTTGCGCTTGTGAGGCAGACGCTGGAACCACTGAGCTAACCCTCCAGCCCTGACCAAAACTATTTATGCCTGCATCTTATCTCTGCTCTAGTTCTCCTATTTAAACCTAAACCTTACTTCGGTGTCCCCTACAATAGGGTTACAGACCTGATTCCCTCATCTTACCAATACAGCTATGTTATTAACGACTTTTCTTACTTCACCATTACTTCTTCCATTTACTTTTTTGGGCCAAGTGGTCAGAAACACAAGCTCACCCAGGAAGCTCTCACGCCATCAGGAGCTGCTGCCTCTTCTGTGGGCTCAGTCAGCTCTGCGAGACTGAGCAGATTAAACAGAAGTTACCTGCAGCATTTAGCATGTCTAGAATTCAAGTTCTCCTGAGCGTGTGAGGCCACCATGGCAGCTGGGAGAAGAAGCATGATAGAACCATAAATTTAAAATCTTCTTTTTTGTACTTAAAAGAATTAAGCAAAATCAACCTGAGCTGCAAGTAACTTGGAGAACCATTCCTTTGGAAGAGGCATTATGTCTTCATCTGGGCTGCATTCCTCTTCACCTTGGTTCGATTCACTCCCTGAAATAGACCTGCTCTTAACTTTTAAATGTATCTGTATGCTGCTTAATTTTTTAAAACATTTTCAACATAAATTGACTCCTCTGAGTTCATGTGCAACCTTGAAGGAAGGATATATTTTTATCAACTTCAGTTTACAATATTCACACTAAGAATCCAGAGACTGAGGGATAAACCCAGAATCTCACAACGGGCAAGAAGAGTAACTTCAGTCCAGTCTCAAGCCTTAGAGTCTCTGTGTCCACAGGTTTTATCTAGAGACAAGATAGGAGCAAATCCAACATTAGCAAGATGCAGACACAGGGACAAAACTTCTGATTGGATGGTAGGAACTGTCCACTGAGGGGCTCCTAGAATGGGACAGTGGGTATGTTCATAATGAGCAGAAGCCCCACAAAATCAGTCAGGCCCAAAGAAACCACTGGCACCGCTAAAAGACAACCAACAACATGGGAAAAGTCTTTACTAGCTGTCTCAGGCAAAGGGCTACTCTCTACAATATATAAAGAACTTAAACAAATCAGTTTCCCCAAGTTTAAAGACTTAATTCAAAAATGTGCATCTGAAATGAGCAGACACTTCTCAGAGGCAGAAGTCAAAGCAGCCAAGAAGCATATATAGAAATGTTCAACATCACTGGTCATTCGAGAGATGCAGATGAAAACAACACTGAGATTTCATCTCACTCCACAAAGAATGGCTGCTATTGCAAAATCAACCAACAATAAATGTTGGCAAGGCTGTGGGGAGAAAGGAACCCTCTTCCACTGTTGGTGGGATTGTAGACTTGTGCAACCACTGTGGAGATCTGTGTGGAGATTCCTCAGAAAACTAAGACTAGAGCTCCCAATTGACCCTGCTATTCCCCTGCTAGGAATATACTCAAAGGAATTTTAAAAATCACATTGGAAAGAAATATGTACACCCTTGTTCACAGCAGCTCAGTTCGCAATAGCCCAATCTTGGAAACAACCCAAATGTCCATCAACTGGAGACTGGATAAAGAAGATGGGTTTTTTTTTTAAAATAAAATGGAGTATTACTCTGCCATAAAGAATGGCAAGTTCCATTTATTTATGTGTAAATGAATACACCTGGAGGACACACTAATAAGTGAAATAAATAGATCACAGATATGCAAATACCAGATCTTTTCTTTGGTATGAGAGCCTGTAGATATGAGTTCTAGAATGTATGATAATTTTTGTAAAATAGGAAATATCCAAGGGGAATTTGGTGTGGGAATGTAATGAGGGGAAAGAATAAATATGATTTGGAAAGAAAATGAAAGAACATGTATATAAAGGGGTGGGGGTTGTGGGTGGGTAGGGATGTGGATTAAAAATGAGAATTAACTTGTGTTATATACTGGTACAAATTCCCTAATGTTGTGTGTGATTGTGAGCTGTATATAAAATGTACCAATAAAGAATTCAATTTAAAAAAATCAGTCAGGCCCCTCAATACCTAATCAGGCACCCCCTCAAAAGGAAGGCTACCATCTTCAACTCTCTCCCTGATATTAATTTCACTTCAGTTATGCTGGTTTTTCTTGCTTTAAAATGGTTGGCCCTGGGAATTTTTCTTCAGGGTGTAGTTCAAAAGGAAGGAAAGTCATATGCATGAGGACATAACCCCAGCATTACCTATAACAACAAATATTGCAAAAATTTACAATCCAATTTTATGGCACTGCCTAAATCACAACAGGGCAATTCAATAGAACGTTGTGTGGCAATGAAAGCAATAAGTATTATAATCATGTAGCAAAATAAAAAAAACCATAATATTAAACATTAAAAGGAGAATTAAATATGCTGGCTACAAATTGGTACAAATGTGGTTTGTATGGACAAAGAAGTATAATAGGTCATTCATGAATTTTTGTGGCCAATTTACTTTAAATTTCCTTATCATGAATAAAAATCTTATAGGAAACAAGAAATCACAAGTAGCTTGCTCAACATTATCAAATTGACACACAGTCAATGTGTGTGTGTCTGTATGTGTATGTGTGCTTCTCTGGAGAGTTGATTAACACGTGATATGTTGATTTAAATCCAGGAGTTATAGGGGTCAACCCTCAGAATTACTCACTGGCTAATTTCCACTAAGTCTCTCAGTTTCTTTACTCATGAATTCACCCATCTGTTGGAAGAGCTGTTATGTTTAGAGCTTAACAAGTGCTTCCTGTGTGAGAGAATAAATGGAAATTGATAGAGCATGCATGCCTGGGAAGGCGACTCAGGTTCCAATGGGCCCACAGAATTGTTGTCCTATAGTCTTCATGAAGGACACAAGGTATTTTCTAGGCTGTCCTTCCTACTGGCATCTCTCATCTTCTTTTTTATAATAGGAAGGAGTGGCATGACATTTAAAGCACGTCTAAAATTGGACCAAACCCTGGCTGCATAAGTAACTCCAAAGGAACATGAAGAGAAGATTTTCCAACACTCAAAAATCAATAGTCTTCTTACACATGAATAACAAACTCACTGAAAGAGATATTGGAGAACCAATTATTTTCACAATAGCATCCAAAAAATGAAATATCTAGGAATCAATCTAACAAAGGAGTTTAAAGACCTCTACTCTGAAAACTACAGCACTCTAAGAAAGGAGATCGAAGAAGATATTAGAAAATGGAAAGACATCCCTTGCTCCTGGGCAGGAAGAACCAGTATCAGCAAAATGGCTATACTTCCACAAGTACTATATAGATTCAATGAAATCCCCTTGAAAATACAACAGTATATACTTCACAGGACTAGAGAAAATAACCCCAAAGTTCATCTGGAACCACAAGAGCCCTAGAATAGCAAAAGCAACTCTAGGCAACAATGACATGGCAGAGGGTATCACAAAGCCAACTATTTTTAAAACAGCATGGTATCGCAAAGAAACAGACCCAAGGATCAATGGAACAGACTAGAAGATGCAGAAATAACTGCAGACATACTACACCTATATCTTGCACCATGCACTAAACTATAATAAAAGTGAATTAGAGACCTAAATATTAAAACAAAAACACTAAACCTGCTGCAAGATAGGTTGGGTAGAACTCTTGAATACATTGGTGCAGGAAAAGACTTTATGAACAAAACTTTAACAGCACAGGAATAGAATCACAAAGAATAACAAATGGGATGTCATTTTATTAAAAACCTTCTGCACAGCAAGAGAAACCACCAAGAGAATGAAAAGACAACCTACAACATAGAAAAAACCTTTTACCAGCTGTTTCTCAGATAAAAGACTATCTAGAATATATAAAGAACTTTAAAAAATCAGCTCCTCCAAATTTAAAGACCCAGTTCAAAAATGAACATCTGAAATGAACAGACATTTTCCAGATGAAGAAGTAGAAGTGGCAAATAAACACATGAAAAAATGTTCAACATCACTGGTCATTCAAGAGATGCAGATGAAAACAACACTGAGATTCCATCTCACTCTAGAAAGAATGGCTGTTATCAAGAAATCAACTAATAACAAATGTTGGTGGGGCTGTGGAAAGAAAGGAACCCTCCTCTACTGTTATTGAGGATGTAGATTAGTGCAACCACTGTGGAAATCAGTATGGATATCCCTTAAAAACTAGTATTACAGTTTCCATTTGACCCTGCTGAGTATATTCATGAAAGAATTAAGTGCATCATACCACAGCAGCATATGCACACCCATACTGATAGTGGCACAGTTTATAAATAGCTAAATTTTGGAAACACCCCAAAAGTCTATCAATTGGTGAGTGTATACATAAGATGTAGTTCTTCCATAAAATGAAGCATTACTCAGCCATAACAAAAGATAAACTTGAGACATTTATAGTCAAATGGATGCACTTTGAGGCCATACTCATAAGTGAAATAAATAGGACACAAATGTATAAATACTGTATTGTTTCTGTAGTGTGAGAGACTGAGGATGTAAATGAGGTCCAAAATGTATGACAGGTATTGTGAAATAGGAAGAAAATGTTCAAAGGAGAAAGAGAACTAAGAGAAGGGCAGGGGAAGGTAAGGAAGGGAAAGAAAAATATTAATGGCAAAAAGGAAAAAAACAGAAATAAAGCTTATGTTGGGGGAGTTGACGGGTAGAGGAGTGGGATAAAATATAAATCAAGATATTATGGTGTACAGGTACAAATTCCCAATGATGAATGTGATCATAATGTGTTCCTAAAGTGTACCAATAAACTCAATAAAGGAAAACAAAACATGAAGAAAAAAATTCCTTCATCAGTGACATTTGATAAAGGATACACGTCTTATTTAAGTGTATTCTCAGCCATCTCCTCTGTTTTCTATTGCTACTGGAGAGGGGTCATTTCTTGTTCCCCACCTGTACTGTCTGTACAGCTTTCCTCCTCACCATACCATGACATCCCCTGTAGACACTGAGGTGTGTATCCTCCTTCCCACACTGGGACCCTCAGGCATTTTTCACACCTCATTGAACCAAGCTATGTCCTCAGTGACGTTCTTCCAGATGTTGGTGGTACCCTTGTCTTCTTCCTTCATCCAGTTTGTGCTACTTTAAATTTCCCTGAACAAGGAGTCTGGAATACAATCTCCCATAGTTTTCTGATTTGTTGGTATCTGAAAATAAAGACATGAAATTTTAAAGCAAGGTTTTATTACAAATGTTCTGTGTGATGTAAGTCAATCATACAATAAGTCTCCCTGTAACAGAAAGAGAAGATGAATATATCTGATACATTTTCCCATCATCTATACTCCAGAAGACAAAAATCTTTAAGGAGCTCTGTGGTTTGGATGTCACTTAATTTTGTGCTAGAAAATTAAATTTAATGAAGCAATAAATTATATGACAAAATCCAAAGATTAGATTAGATGAAGCTACTAGAAATAAAAATACAGATTTCATATACAAACATGCTTTGACTAATGCATATACAGTTGCTTTCTCTACAGAACAGACTTCCTGGTACACAGATGCTTTCTAAGAAATACTGATTATGTGGTGATCTTCAGGAAGATCTTCCCAGTGTCAGGCCCTGGGTGATTGTACTGGGATGACTTCTGGGGTCATGAGAACAGCTGGCACAGGGCAACAGTGGAGTTTGTGGGTTGCTGCAGCCTGCCTGAACCCAGTCTGCATGTGTCCCCAGTCTGGCCTGGGGAATGGGAAGCCTAGGCTGCCTTAGGTCGCGTTGCCCTCATGCTCCAGACAGGATTCTCAAGGCGTCACGCACATTTAGCTGGGTGAACAAAGCAGTTCCATGGCTCACAGTCTCAACAGGACACTAAAGACACTTTAGGGACAGCACTGGTTAGGGGGGCTGCCTGTCACTGGCTGTTTACTCTCACACCCCTCTTCCCAGATCTGAGCCTCAGCCAAGGGATTAGCCTTCCTTAGACTGAGGAGCACCATCCACACATACCATCTCTTAAGGATGATATGAGGGTTACAGGACATCACCATGGGAAGGGGCTCAGCATGGAACAGAGCTGAACTTGAACTTGTTCTAAGGTGAGGAAGCCAGTTTACTGCAGAGGAAGACAACTCTCCATCGTTACATACTAATTTGATTTGAAGAGCAATTCAATCTTACAATTTCAGGATGTTAGAAAGACTAGCTTGTCAGTGATGGGGTGGCCAGGTGACAGCCAGCATCCCAGCAAGGTGGGCATGTAATATGTCACTTCCTTTCTCTTGCCAGGTCACACTGAACTCACACTCTAAATCCCCATTTTCAATAGGTACTTTTGCTATGGTCGTATCTGTCTCCATAACAGTTTATTGTTTTGCTTTTAAATCAAATTCTGACTTCTCCTGCATTTTTTATGCTGTTGCCCTGGCAAAAACAGTCCTTTAGAATGGCTGGGGATACATGGTCTCAGATCTCTACTTTGAGGAAAGCTGTCATGAGAAGGTGACATAGCTACAGGAAGCCCCAGGCCTTAGCAGCCTTTCTGATGACATCCCACAACCATGCAACAATCAGAGATGAGGTGCCGCATGAGGCTGAAGCAACTCTCTTTCTTGATCCTACAATTTGACTGGAAGTCTCAACAAGGAAGTAGATTCTTTGTTCCCTGGAGGGGCCAACAGGGCCTTATCTGGGCACATTCAAGGTAATTATTACGTCCTGAAATTTCAGACACTTTATGAACTCACAGAATAATTTCACAATGGTATCTGACTAATACAATATACTTGGGGTAGTGATTATTAAATGTCTTTTCCTGGAGGTTGTTCAAAAACATATGAGAAAATAGGAATTTATTACTGGCAATATGGTCAACCAAACTTTCTTTAAGTACTGTTTCACTGGAACTTCTAGGATTTAAAAATTAAAAATTTTAAACATTTAAAAAATTCCAGATGTCACATGATTGGTTCACAGTCCGTGTGTGTGTGTGTGTGTGTGTGTGTGTGTGTGTGTGTGTGTTACCGGGGATTTAACTCAGGACTTTGTGCTTGTCAGGCAGGCACAGCACCACTGAGCTACACCACTGGACCCTCATAGTACTTTTTATTTTTGTTAGATTTTTGAGACAAGTTCTCGCTTTGTAGTTCAGGCTGGTCCCAAAATCACAATGTAGCCAAGGCAAGCCTCAAACTCAGCAATCCTCCTACTTCTGCCTCCCAAGTGCTGGGATTACAGGTGTGAGCCAACATGCCTAGCTCCTCATAGTACTTTTTAGTATATGTGCTGCCAAAGCGAGCACCTCATAGTACTTTTTAAAACACGGTAATGAATAATTGAAGAACTTGGTCTGTTATTGAAAAATCAAGTCTAGCAAGCAAATTAATTATGCTTATTAAAATATGCAGTGTGTTTTCTAAAATGTAGTGATGTGTTCATGTCTTGAGCTTTTGCTTTGTTGCCTGGCCCCTGGCCAAGTGCAGGCTTAAGTAGAAGCTTCTGCTTGACTTAGGACAGAGGTGTCACCCAGCACAGAAGGTGGAGCAAAGCATCAGCCACTTTCTGGGGCTGATGACCACATGACAAGGAGATGACCAAAACTGTGACCTGTCCATGAATCCCCAGGCGGGCACAAAGATCACTGTCTCTGAAATATAAGTGGTAACAGAAGCGTAGAAAGACCATCTCCCCAGTCCGGCTTCCCAGACTGTGCAGGTAACTGCAGGCTCAGCACTCTGGGATAGCTGGGCTGTCTCTAGCTCACATGTCGGGGATGTAAGTCAGTGTTCCAAGACCTCCCAGAGACTGAAGTACTGCCCAACCCCTCACAGGGGTGGGTTTCAATAAAATACACAGTCCATTAAAGAAGCTGGGGAGTGAGGAGTCGGACAAAACCGAATGGCTTCTTCACGTGGCTCCCCAGACAGGCTCCACACGAGAGTCAAGGTACGTAGCAGTTACCTAATGTTGGTGGAGCGTTCCTGGGGGCCCTGGGGAAGTGAGCTTGAGGGCACAGCTTGCTTGACTACATCACAGTATGAGTCCCCTGCTAGCTAAAGCAGCCCAGCAGGGCCTGCCGGGCCCACTTGGCCTACAGAATCTGTGCGGCCAGATGCTGGACCTGGGGCCACACTGTCACTGCCTAGAAGCAACGGAAACAGTTTTGGCAGGAGGAGATGCTCAGGGCTGTGGTCATCTTCTGACCCACACATGTCCTTGCCTCCTGTCTCCCATTCTCTTTGCCAGTGGCTTTCAGAACGTCCCCACGTCCTGGGATCTTGCTGGAGGCTCTGGAGGCAGAGAGTCTGGTGCCCTAAGCAGCGCCCTTTGGAAGCATCCTGTGAATGTCCCAGGACGGCCGTCAGCCCCAGGAGCAGCAAGGTAGAGGCTGTCACCCCGGGCTCTGGGCTCACTGGCTGCTGTGCTCACAGGAAAGCAGCGGGTGTGTACACTGCTCCTACATTTGGTTTCCTTTCCGCTGGGTCTCAATCCAGGCACTGTTTCAGGTGCAGCAGAAAGCAAATCAGTGCTGAGAAAAGAGATATTGTTCTGGCAGATTTCACTCCAAACTGTCTAGTGGGGGCTGAAAGGAAAAGACGCTCCCACAGATGACTCGGGAACGGAACTTCTGAGTGACATTTAGAAGGGAAGTCAGCAAATTGCACTGTCAGTATCCCAATTTCCAACTCCCCGTCTCAGTTCAGGGCAGTAAAAGGGGCCCTGCCTGCTGGAAGACTGATGGTTCCGTGTCTCTGACTAAGCTAGGCACATGGGTGGCGAGGGGAGTCTGCCCTCACGACGCGTGGGCCACCTCCTGGCCTGGCCCCCTCAGGCTACACTTCCCAGGATGCAGCTGCTGCGCTGGGGGCACCAGTGCCTCCTCCTCCCGCCTCCTTTGCTGGCTGGAGCTGCAGGAGCATGGCCTGCAGCGTCTCCTTCACCATCTGGAGCTGCCCCTTGAGAGACTGTGGGTGCCGTTAAGGAAAGCGGGAGGGAGCCGGGAGAGCAAGCATGCCTGCCAGGAACAGATGGGCGCTGCCATCTAATTGCAGTTCCAAGTTCTCCCGAATTGTACAAATTAAATATTGATACAAATTTTATACTTCTTTTAAGAGTGACTGCAATTTCTGCAAGGCCTGGGGTCATTAACTATCTCAAGTACGCTTTTCAAAATGCAGAAGAGTCAGCTCCCAGGCTGAGACAGATGGCTAACTCAGATGCCTAGCGAGACGCGGTGAGTGTGGCCATCATGCCACCAAGCCCTGAGCTGGGCTGGGTGGCTGGCAGACCCAGCTGCTCTGACTGCAGAAATCAAAAGCTCCTCAAGAGCTGGGCGTGGTGGCTCACGCCTGTCATCCCAGCACTGGGAGGCAGAGACAGGAGGATTGCTGAGTTCCAGGCTTGCCTGGGCTACATAGTGAGCTCAGGGCCAGCCTGAACTACAAAGCGAGACCCTATCTCAAAAAAAAAAAAAGCTCCTCAAGAAAGCATGGGGCCACTGTAACCACAGAGAGAACGTAGGACCAGCTTATGTCATGAACTGTGGACCACTCACCATCTGGTCACCTGGAGCAGCTTCTTTTAACCTAGTTTTCTCATGAAATGACAGCTTCAAAACCTTGGCTCTGTGCTGCTGCCCTTGAGCAGTGTGCTCTAGGTACCAGTCAGCTGACTCAGGATTCGATGGTGGGCAAAAAACCTGTCTTCCCTGAGTCAGCTAGGGTCTCCTTCAACTGGTGGAAACCTGATTTTCTGATTTGTGAGGTTGTTTCTCACATAGACAAAACAGGCATAAGGAAGCCAGCAAACAGTAAAGTAGGACAATTAAGTCTGCTCTCATAAGAAGCTGATTTTCCTCTGGACACTCACGCAGGGGAACAGGCAACCAACCATGGATTTAGTCAGATCTTAGCCCCCCCTTCCATTTGTATCTGTCCTCAGAACAACCCTAAGACAAACGCAAGATAAGAGATGGTCTAACAAGTAAACTAAAGCCACCTTGTCAGAATACAGGAGGGGGATGTGTTTGTACCACTTAAGTGTGCTGAAATCACACAGTAGGAGCTCAGCCTACTCAAACATTCTAGGTCAGACACAGAGAGAGCAAAGGTTTCGGAAAGGTAGTGTGCAGAGACCTGACACACAGGTGACCTTCTTTGCAATGTTCGCCCTAAGTTCAGTGTCACTAGCATGTAAAAGAAAATGACATGGTGTGACTAGAAAACCTTCCCCTTCTGTTTTGAACAAGGAACTCCAGAGGATACTGGGGATTATGCAACTGAAACTCTCCCAGGCAGAAATTCTGAACCACCCTGAGAAGCTCTGGGAAGCTTTTCAGCCCCTGAAGTTCACTAGACTCGTCATTTGTGTAATCTGCATACATTTGCTGAGCTGGTTCATTGCTTATATTTGAACTTGAGGGCAATGAGAGTAGAGTAGGGAGAGCAAGAGAAAAAGAATCCAGTATTTCTCTTCCTTTTCTCCCTCCCTTCCCTCTCTGACTCCCTCCTTTCGGAAGGAAGTTTTGTTCTCCATTTCTCTGGGCAAATCTACTAATCTCTACTGAAAATACACACAAGTTCATATCAGCAAAAAAGCGTAAATGGTCCCAGGCCGAACACCACACGGCAACTTATCACCAAGTCTGCACATTTACAAAGAGCGAGCACAGAGCTCAGGTGGTAGATGAGTGCCCACGAACTCTTGGGACTTAATTACCTTTGATATGCAGCCTGGAACTACACACCACTATTTGTAATCTGTTAAGTGATGACAAAGGTTTTTCGAGAAAGAAACCAGTATGTGTTGTTTCTTAAAATAAAACTCAGAAAACTTCTAATACTGCTGGATGAAACTGGAAAGGTTAAAGAGAAAGAGAACCTGCAAAAGAGAGAGCTAAGCTATAGAATACCTCACCCCCTCCTATGATAATCTTCACTAACATCCCCAGGAGTCAAAACAAACGGATTTGAAGATACAAATCCCTGGTGAAGCTGGCAATTCATTTCCTATTTAACTGCCCCACTCGTGAACCATAGAATCTTGTCCTTTCTTTACAGGGTTAAGGCTTTTAAGTATTTTTTCTTATGACACTAGTGTCTTTAGTTCACTGTGAGGCACCTGAAACTTAAGCTTTATTTCTTAACACAACAGAAATAGCAAATGTCTATGCTCTGACAGAGCAAGGCTAAACATCAGAAACCCCAAAGACCTCATCTAGCGTGCTTACGAGGTAATAATCATTAAAATAATTAAAATTAGCTTTATTTACAAAATCTCTCTTTCTAACCAATCCTCCATGCGCTTCCTTAAAATCTTTTGGATGATTTGAATAATATATGGCTAAAATAGAGCAGGAAAAAAAACTCAAGTTGCAGAAAAATTTTTGGGAATAATCTAAATTTTACAAAAGAGTATGGCAATAAGGCATCTATACCTAACAAGCTATTTTAGGAGAACACTGAGGTGACATTCAGGTAGTGACAATGAGAGAAGTGTTTTGTTTTATAGGTTACTTTCCATTTAAATTGGTACATTATGACAGAAACCACTTCGTAGTCAAGATCTTGAGGCCTACTAAGCAGTAGGGCTAGAAGCCAATTTAGTTGGGGCAGAACCTCAGGAGTGGAGGGGCCTCACCTCTAAGTCCAGGAGGACAGGCTGCAGGGGACAAGATGGGCACAGAAGGCCAGCGAGGAGGTGTTGCAGTCACCCCGGAGAGGACCATCATGGTGTGGGCAGGGCAGTGGCTGTGAGGTGACAGCAGGGACCAAAATGGACATGTTCTGAAAATGCAGACAAGAACATGTGACAGCATAACGGAGTGCAGACAAGACTAGAAAGAAAGACTCCCTCATGAACATCTAAACGAGGAACTGGGAGAATAGACCTGCAGTGTGTCGAGAAAGAGAATACTGAGTGTGTGTGTGTGTGTGTGTGTGTGTGTGTACAGGGAGGGCGGCTTAGTACAGAACATGGGATATTGGAAAAGCCTCTTGGCCAGCCACAAGGAGATGCCGAGCAGGAAACAGACTATGCTTGTGTTCAGAGAGAGAGATCAAGTCTAGCGATGTGCACTTGGAGGCTACATTTAGCCACATACAGGGTATTATTTAAATATCTCTGAATTCAACAAACTCATAGTTGAAGCTCACTGACATAGTTGACCTTGATTTTTTTCCACAGGACCGAATGAAGTACAGTTCCAGTGTTGGAGTCTTAGGGGTCTGTAACAGAAGACTCACAGCCTCTAAACAAGTAAGTGGAGCACCCTAAAAGACTGATGAATGCCATGGTTCCTGTGCTCTAGAACCTGGGTGACTAAGGTCAAAGTCCCCTGATGCCATGCTGCCAGCATCTGTGATATCTAAGGTAATTCACACATTAATTCTAACAGTGGCCTGGGACTTGGCATCCCCATAGAACCCAAGGCCTTTCTTTACCAGCTCAGGCTGGATGACGTACTTACTCAGCAAATGGGTAATCTGTGGCTGTCTTTGCAGAAGGCCCAGGAGGTCTTCAGCAGTGAAGGCTTCACTTCCACATGAAAGTGACTGAGCATTTTACTGTCAGTGGACTGTCTGAGTGATCACTCTGTTGGTTGTTGCTCTGGGGACAGAGCCCAGGGCGTCCTGGATGCCGCACAGTGCTCCACCATTGAGCTCCCACCCTAGCCCAACTCCCTTTTTAAGTTTTGAGACGGTCTTGCTAAGTTGCCCAGGTCTGCTCTGGATTCCAAGTGTTCCTTCTGATGGCTCAGTCAAACGTAGGTCTTGAGCTCCTCTGACCTTTTTTGATTCAAAAGAAGACAAGGGTGTAGCCTTTGAAACTGCTTCTAATTTGTTACTACATTGTTTCTTTTTAGAAACAGGCTTTCCCCTGTAGTCCCTATGGCCTACAGTACTGGGAAACATAATTAAATGAAAAGCCAGAGGCCAGGATCAGTCATTCTGAGCTGGCAGGGCAGTCTGGACCACTCTGAGGACCGAATAGGTATGTAGGGGGCTCTGTATTATCTCCCTCATGCCAAGACCACCATATTCCCCTAGGCCAGCAGCAGACGGAACAATTTCTACATGCTCTGCCACTGCAGTCTGCGCCAAACTTTCCACTCCAGCCTGGGTGGAAAACAAAGGGAAGTTCTGGACTTGCTACACTGTATCTGCCCAGGATGCCTAATGCCTTAAAAAGTAGCATCACAGGTCTTAATTTTCTTATCTGCAAGGTTCTGGGAGATCAGGTCCTCAAAGTCCCTCTCCCAGCTCTTTAGCTCTTGGGGGCAGAAAACATTTCCAAGGAGGCAGAAACAGTTTCCCCCAAACTCCTACTACCTTTGTCCTTCAACCTGCACATATGAAAGTTGAACCCAGACAAGAGCCCTTCAGGGGCTGGAGTGTTTATTCACAAGCCTGGATGTAGTTAGAGCCTTTGTATGCATCAAGCTCACCAAAACTAATCAATTGGACACCACGCATTCCAAATGAGCAGAGAGAATAGAATTCCATAAGGGCTTCCCAGACAGGGATGTAAATACAACTGCAAATAGAATCAGTCTGTCCCCACCTCATCTGTGACTCACAGGCGGGCAGAGCTGCCCTGAGGCTTTGAAATATGCCTCATATGTGCAAATCCCAGGTGTCTTTCTTTTCCTTTGATGGTGAGTGGCCTGCAGAAGTTGAAGGAGAAGGAAATGTAAAAATCCCTGCTTAAAAGTCCTCCTAAACCTAGCAGGTTTTTAGTTAATACATCTTGAACGTAGAGGAACCATTACACATTCAAATGGTTTTTCAAAACGCAACTGCTAATTAGGAGCCACAGTGACTGTGAAATTGTACCCCAGGCTCAGACTCCTGCTCCAGCAGCCCACTCCCCGGCTGTGAAGTCGCACCTCTGGTCCTTCCAGGATCCTCCTGCACCGGCCCCTCCTGCAGCCTCCCCTTCCAATTAGTGGCGGCACACACCCTTCTCAGACACCTACCCCACAGCAGCTGACTGGCTGGGGCTCTCATTTGCTTGTGCTATGAGTAATTTAGCAGGCCTGTCGAGGCGAGGAAGAGACACGGCCCATCCCCCACACCCGAGATCTGTTAATCCAGCATCTTTAGAGAGGCTCCCAGCAGGCTGCCAGTAGCTGTGACTTTACACTGCATGCCAGAAGGACCTGTCTGGAAACTCCCTGGCACTGCCCATCACTTGTCTGTCCCTCTGGGGGCCACCAGCTCCACGCATATGCACACACAGCTTACACAGATGCTCGGTGCTCCTGCTGGGAGAACAGAGACAGGGGTCTCACAGACATGTTGTCCCTGGTGGGCCTACACTGACCATGCTCTGTGAGGACCTGGATTAATCTCACGCCACCCACTGCACATGTCCATAGGACTCCAGCATCGAGCTTAATGGCTCCAACAATATAGTACACTCTCTGGGCAGCTCTTCTGTGTTGTAGGTAACAAACTGCTGTTTTCAACCATTCTCGGCACTAAATCTGTGATCATAAATGAACATACAAACCAGAGTCTAACAGGAGGATTCTGGGATCCTTTTGAACCTAGGGATATACCGTGATCTTCAATATTGGCTTTGTTTGTGAGGGAGTCCCACAGAGCCTGGTAAATATGAGGCGCAGTGTCCCCCTCAAATCCAAGAGCCACTTTGTACTCTGTGTATTTATTCTCAATCACTGATGCAGACACAGTCTGAGCTCCTGAGCAAAGTCTGGGTTGGAACCCATATTGTGGAACAGACTGTACTTGAGGAGGGGAGGGCCTGGCTCTGTTTTTTATACCACTGGTTTGATGGCCCCGTTTGCCGTTTTCTCGTTTATCTCAGCAAGGATCAACAAAATTCCAAAAAGGCAGGGGGACTTCAATAGTTACTGTAGTTTTTTGAGGGGGTACTAGAGGTTGAACTTCACACTGAACTACACCCCAATCCTTATTTTTTATTTTGATACGGTTGCCAAGTTGCCCAGGCTGAACTCAATTTGCAATCCACCTGCCTCAGCCTGACTGTTGGGATTACAGGTGTGCACCAACCACCACACCTGGGTCTGTCTCCTCAAATTTAAAGTGACTGTCTTCTCCACAAAACAGACCTGTCCCTTCACTTACAGGCATAACTGCCTCCTGAGAGTCACAGGGAGCCAGCAGCTGGGAGGTCCTGCACTCTTCTCTGACTTCAGATGCGGTGAGTTCTGAGCCTCCATTTTCCTGACTATAAAGCACAGACCAGAATCTCTTAACTACTTACACCAGTTTTATAAGAATTAAATGACTGGGCTGGGGATTTAGCTCAAGTGGTACCGTGCCTACCTAGAAAGCACAAGGACCCAAGTTCAATCCCTGGTACTACCAAAAAAAAAAAAAAACAGAAGTAAAGAATTAAATGACTTTTCATATAAGCCATCCTGTACTTATGGACTCTTCCAAGCATTTATTACAAGAGGATTGAATCTACCTACTTTGAAACTGGTTTGTGCAAACAGGATACTATGTGACAATGAGACAAATAGGCTGAGAACAGTGAGACCAATGGATGGCCTGGGACCTCCAAGTCCCTGCTCCAGTAAGGCCTATGTTAAATAAGGTATGCTTGGGCCGGAGATTTAGCTCAGTGGTTCCAGCGCCTGCCTCACAAGCGTAAGGTCCTGAGTTCGATCCCGGTAACCACATACAATACTGGACGTGGTGACTCACGCCCACCAACAATCAATACCGCATACCACAGTGCCGGGCCTGGTGGCTCACGCCTGTAATCCCAGGACTCAGGAGGCAGAGACAGGAGGATCGCTGAGTTCAAAGCTTGCCTGGGCTATATAGTGAGCTCAGGGCCAGCCTGAACTACAAAGCAAGACCCTGTCTCAAAAAAAAAAAAAAAATATAGGGTGTGCTTAACTCTGTAAAAACATAGAGGTGCGTGCAATGATTCCCATGCTGCCAAAGAGGAGGCTGATGTTCACCACTCGCCCTGATCCCGTCTACTGAATCTGGCTCAGCCTGGCTGTCGAGAAGCCACAGGGTTTCCTTGAAGCACTTCTCAGCCCCTTCTCAGCCTCCTCTTCTGACCACAGACCTGGTAAGGACAAGACAACTCCCTAGAGTCAAACTAATCTAGAAATTTCAAAATAAGGGACTAGCACAGTCCCTGACTGTAGTGCTCAGAACAGCTCCTGTCCTCCTAGGCCGAGATGCCTGCTGCTCAGGACCCTCTCTGGGCTGGGCCGTGGCTCCCTGAAATGGGCAGGTCTCCTATGTCCAGAAGCAGCTGCTGGCAGTTAATGGGCCCCTTAGGGGAGCTGAAATCTTTGACCACTGAGCATGTGAACAGCAAATGCCCTGGCTTTTTCTGCTGCTTTGGAGGCAACTTTCCACTAACAACTAAAACACTGATTTTGTAAGAGGCAGAAATTAGAGTGGGCAGAAATTTCTAAAAATGTACCTTGAACAATGCAAAAATTAAGTGAAAGAAATATCTTGCTAAGTTTAATAAGCGAGGTCAAAAATTTAAAGCTATAACGAGAAAGGAAATAATGCTGAAATCACTAAACCATCTATCTGAATACTTCTGATTAAGAATAATCCTTAACCATTCAAAACTATTTACATACCCGGATAAAAGTATGCTAAAAACTGGAACTCTAGTAAGGTTGCCACAAGAAGCAAAAGCCAAAGTAAATGTCCAATAAACATGCCAATAGAAATCATGCCGGTGAATAAAATGAATGAATGAACAGGGAAGTGATTTTTAGTTCGAAAATATCAACTTATCACTAGATAAGTTGATACAGGATGGCTCTAACTGTTTCTTTATTCGTCTGCATACCCACCGCTCTCTTCACAGAAGGACTCAACAATGACACAGCCTCTACAGGTCACCTGGGGTGCACTCAGGCCCATATGGATATAACTGCCTACGATGCCCTCCTGGCGCCTTGCTCACTACAACACAGGCGTTTGTAGTATTGACCCCAAGGACAATAAGTCTGGTGCAAGAAAGCCCTGCACTAAGAATAAAAAAGGACAGGGTTCAGCTTAACTGTGTGTACATGGTTAGCCACTGAAGGGGAATGACCCAAACAGCTGTGATACTCTACTGCCCATTATGTGGTAGAGTTGTATGTAAAAGAAATCTGAGGAGAGAATTGGGTTTCTTCATATTTTTGCAGCCATTCAGAAACTGAGCTAGTCAAATGCTTTGGTTCGAATGATTTCCCAAAGGTCACACAGACCCAGTTTCATACCCACTGAAACTCCATTTTGCTCTGACTTCATTGTGTGTATGTCTGAAATTTGTGGTTATGTTTTAGTGATCAACTGTAATAATAAAACATATTGAATTGCTTGAAAACTGGAGAGCATATATTGCATACTGGATAACCTCACCATAGTTTGTTTCTGTCTGCTGAGAAACATGGAAATGGTATAGTTTTTTGTTTGTTCATTTGTTTTTGTTTTTTGTGTGTGTTTTTTTTTTGAAACAGAGTCTCGCTTTGTAGTTCAGGCTGGCCCTAAGCTCACTATGTAGCCAAGGCAAGCCTTGAACTCACAGCAATCCGTCTGCTTCTGCCTCCTGAGTGCTGGTATTATAGGCCTGAGCCACCATGACTGACATTGTTGGATGTAGTTACTGGGACCCTGAACTCTGCACTTTGTGCTTGCAAGGCAGATGTCAAAACCACTGAGCTAAATCCCCAGCCCCTAAATTTTTAAGATTTTCTTTTCCAAAATAACCTGATGGGTGCCTGCTGTACAAGAAGAAAAGGATATGAATGAGGTCTTCATCGTGACTATGGATTGCTGTGTGAAGCTGATCTTCTAAATGCAGTAACTTCTTGTCTATGGCTTCACATTTTTCTCCAAGTTCTGTAGAAGGGATGTAAGAGTCCTGGCCAGAGAGAAAGAAAGAGATCACATGTAAGCTACAGAATTTTTAGAGCTATGAACATAGGCAGGACACACACACACACACACTTCCCATAAACACTCTCTCAGCTTCTACATCCCAGCTGGAATCATGCTGGAGCCTCTGTCTCACCAGCGGATTGTTCTTCAGAAGACAAGAGTCAAGTTCAAGTTGCTGCTGAATGATGAGCTATATCTACCTAGTGCCACAGGTCCCCCATTATCCAGTCATTTCAAAGTCGGATTTCTGGTTCATCAGCTTCCAGAATGGATTCATAGAAGGGAAGCTAGAACTTTCTAGTTGCATTCATGGCAAACCTGTAATACAACAAGTACCCTAACAAAAGAGGTGGGACAGCCTGGTACAGAGCACCTGGCTGACCTATAAGGACAAATGGGCAGTCCTTTGAAGGCCCAGGAATCTGACAATGCACTTCTTGTCTGCACACTGGCCACAGTCTGAAAACCAGACTGTGAAGGAGACTTTACAACCTATGGGCTTTATACAGTATTATGTATCCAACTGTCACCAACAGGCCTCATGGCGCTCAGGCCCCGTGGGAACATGGACGGCAATGTCTTCCTCACTACCAGAGCCTTGCTCTCACTCCCCACTTCCTAGCTCCACACTCCTCTCCCCTCCAAGCACACCTCCCAGTAGAAAGCTAGAAAGGGTCTGACTCTGCTGATACATGAGGACTTCCCTTCAGCTTCATCTCTTTGACGTTTGCCACCTGGCCCATGCTGCTTAGACTTCCCTCACTGAACCTCCTAGGATGTGCCCTCATTCCTTGAAGGCCCCACATGGCATCCTTCCTTGCATGGCATCAGTCCTGATATACGCCACATCCCTCAAGTGACTATGAACTGGTGTTCATTCCAGGGCCCCACATGAAACAGCTGGCATATAAAAAGCCATGGATTTGTAATAAATTAAAATAAACAAGGCCCAGAAAGCAAGGAAACTTAGGATGGAGAAGAAAAGAAGCAAGAAATGAGGTCTGAATTAAAACTTAACCAAATATAAAGGAAGTGCTTCGCCAATAGTGAAAAAGCTGAATCCACTGAAAGAATTTTGCAAAAGGGAAAGAATTAAGGTCTGCATTCAGAACAAGCTGCAGGGTTACTACTAAAGCTACAGTTTATGCCCAACAATAACCCAAAATGTCCAGGTGTGGAACTGCTGTTAGAAGTCCTTAAACACCATGCACAATAAAATATTTCACTCAAAGTTCATGAATAATAATTAAACCCAGGTAGGTACTTTGACATTTGCTCTATTCACTCTGGAATGCTTTAAAGTTTAAATCCCAAATGGCCAAGTATGTCAGAATAAAACAGCACTAATGGGAACTATAAATAACTACAGTAAATATCAGAGAGGTCTCATGTTACACAAGAAACTGTATATACAAAAGAAAAGAAATCTAGTGACAATATTGAGGACACGTGGATGCAATTAACCAAGCTTTCATGTGAAGCGCAAGTGAAGATTTGCTCAGATTGGATCAGAGTGGTGATGAAAAGATGGCAAACACATAAAAATCAAAGACGCAGATATATTTTACTGATCGTACAAATAATGACATCCTCATTCAAAGATGTGGAATGAGGAAGAGAGAGATCACACAGAAGTGGAGATGATGGGAAAAGACGGACACCACAGTCACACATGACACTGATGAGACACTAAGAACAGGAACGTCTGTAGAATAATGACTGACAGTAGGGAACCGTGAGTCATAGCCAAAGGAGAAACTATAATACTTACGGGAAAATATATATGCCTGAGAACACACTTGGAGGGAGAAAAACCACACTCTCAGATCGGAAAACTAGGAACCGAAACATTCTTAACCATCAAATGACTGAACCTTCATCTTAAGGCTAAAACAAATAGGAAGGAAAGCTAAATCAAACAAATATGTCCTCTTCACATTCCCCCAAACATACAGTCCCTATCTGCTCTGTTTTGAAAATTATGTGTAGATTGATGGTGATGGGGTAAACTTTGGAAAGCCAGCTTCAGACCATGCAGCAAGGGCTTTTCATTGTACCTATCCCATGGACCAATAATTCCATCTCCTGGAGTCTATCAAAAAGAAATAATTGGGTCGGAGATTTAGCTCAGTGGTTCCAGTGCCTGCCTCGCAAGTGCAAGGTCCTGGGTTCAATCCCAGTAACCACATAGAATGCTGGGCGTGGTGACTCACGCCCACCAGCAATCAATACCACACACCACAGTGCCGGGCGTGGTGGCTCACGCCTGTCATCCCAGCACTCGGGAGGCAGAGACAGGAGGATTGCTGAGTTTGCGGCGGCTAGCTTGGGCTACATAGTGAGCTCAGGGCCAGCCTGAACTACAAAGCGAGACCCTGTCTCAAAACAAAACAAAACAAAACAAAAACAAACAAACAAAAGAAATAATTTACATATTTTAATTTAAATAATTTTTATTAAGCTTTTGTAATAAACACAAAGAAATACATATATGTATATCCCAAACTGAAATGTAGGAGTTAAATCATGCAAAGAAAATAGCAGGAATGGCTAGGGATTTAGCTCAAGGGGTACTGTGCCAGCCTTGGATGCACAAGGGCCTGAGTTTGATTCCCAGTACCACAAAAATGAAAAGAAAGAAAGAAAGAAAGAGAGAGAGACAGTGAGAGAAAGGGAGGGAGGGAGGGAGGGAGGGAGGGAGGAAGGAAGGAAGGAAGGAAGGAAGGAAGGAAGGAAGGAAGGAAGGAAGGAAGGAAGGAAGGAAGGAAGGAAGGAAGAAAATGGCAGGAAAAGCATGTGAAAGGGGCAGAAACAATAAAGAGAATGATGAGAATGTAGCTGGGTATATTAGATCTGTGCTTAGCCCTTAAATTGTTTGTAACTGTTTTGAGACAGGGTCTCCCTAAGTGGTTCAGGCTGGATTTGAACTCACTGTGTGGCCCAGGCTGGCCTTGAACTCTGAGGTATCTTCCTGCCTCAGCCTTCTGAGTACTGGGAATGCAGGTGTGTACCACCATGGCCAGATAAAAATAATTTTTACTCTAAGAATATTTAATGATGAGAAAATACTCAAATAAACAAAGCACTAAAACATTTACAATTACTTAAAGGATTGTAATTATTAAAGATTTTATTTTCCTCAGAATACTTTCCTAAATTTTCACATTTCTAAAACAATGAGAGAAAAAATTCCTAAAAACATTAATTTAAACCATAGTAGAAAAGTATGGAAGAAATACACTTGAATAATTCAAAGGTTAGCAGGACACAAAGTAGCATATGAAAATAAACAGCTCAAGGTACCATGTCTAGTAACAGAAAATCTGGTTGATGTTCCCTTGTAGGGCAGTTTCTCCAGAGCCCATGCTATGGAATCTCTATCGCCATGCCTCAACCAACCACGGGACTGCACAAACCTCCTTATCCATGGATCCCCACACATGGAGTCAAACAAGCTTGGATCGGGAATTTTTTAAAATATGTCTATACTAAACATATACAGACTTTTACCCTTGTTCTTATGCCATCAATAATGAAAGTGTAACAGCTATTTACACTGCCATAGGCATTATAAATAATCTAGAGATGGGTTAAAGCACATGGAGGACCATGTAGGTTCTATATAATGTTACCGTGTCCTATATAATGTTACCGTGTCCTTTAGAAGCAACTTGAGCACCCACAGACTGTGGCACACACAGGAATCCTGGAGCCAGTGCTCCACAGTCCCGAGTACTTGTTGGCCTAACAGGACCTGAGCCTGAGCTATAAGGATACAGACTATGTATGGCCCAGGTATGACGTGAAGGGTTTCTTGCTTTGCCGTAAATGTCTCACATGAAATCTTGGGAGCAAAATTAGTTTACACCAAAGCTGACAACTGACAGCTGATGAGAAGGCAGATTTACACATTCTGTCGGCCTCATGGAAGCCCCTAGTTTGTGCAGAGGAACTGTTTGTCCGTAGAAGACAGGGCCAGCGTATGAGGTAAGGCCAGAAGGGACTAGACTCCAATTCCAAATCCAGTATGTTTGCTAAGCCTTCACAGAAAATCAAAAACAAATGAAACAGAAGCTGCTAGAGAGTTTTTGTTCGCTTGTTTTAAAATACAGGAAATTTCTTTTCAAATAAGTTGTTTTTCAGTAAAAACTTTGGATGCACTGACATTTCCACTTAAGCCAAATCAGTGAGTGGTTAAGTCAGATGTATAATGAGGAGGCCCCATCCTGCGACATGACTGCGTGGAGGATGGAGCCCGCATCTGAACGGCCATCTGGTTCTCCAGGACATCAGATGCAAGCACTTAGGCAGCCATCCCTGTCAGCAGAACGGAGACCTTTGCTGAGGGTTTTAGCACAAGAACACAGAGAGCCGGAGCGGCCCTTGGAGACCAGCTAGTTCATTCTTCCTTCTATCTCCCAGAACAGCATTTCAGAGAGGCAGGTGCCTTGAACATACAGACCTAGTGCAGGGGTGGTGAATGTTTTAGATACAGCACCCAAACGGCAACCCAAACCCCACTTACTTATCAAAAGTGCCAACCTCCAATTCAACCTAAATACTGAGGTTTTAGTTTAGAAAAACAATTCGGACATTAACATCCTTTTTCTTAAAAGAAAAACAAATAACATGTGTGCCATAGGTTAGCCGCAGCTGACCTAGGATCTCTCCGCTTCCCCCTCGGGTGCTGCAGAGTCAGTGCTCCCTCCCCACAGGGCTCAGCAAGTGGAGACGGGTGCTCCTTGTAGGTCACAGATCATGGTGACTGGAAGGGGTGGGGAGGACACTGTGATGACGAACCCTAGACCACCCAGGCACCCACGTGTCCACAGACATGAGGAGGGAAGCAGGAAAGCACACGGCGTGGTGGCAGGAGAAGGCAGGAAAGGTGTCATCTCTCCAGATACGTGTCTGGGCACCTGCTCTCCTCTTTCCCATAACCTCGGAACGTGCACTGAGCCACGTCCTGAACACTGGCCTCCTCTCCACATGAAATTTATAACTTTTGATTCTTTCTTTTTCTGGTGAATATTTCATTTTAACTGATACATGTTTGCTGTAAATAACAATGACATTCCTCATGGAGAGTCGGTGCATGTACACAACACATTTTAATTCTGTCTTTCATCCCTTTCCCTTCCTCCCCCACCATTTCTTGCTTTCGCTTTTACTTTAAATTAAATGTGGCAAGAAAAAAGGAAACCTGCGCGATTGATACTTGATAATTAGAAATGCCACCCAGCACAGTCCCTGGGTCCCTGGATGAAACGCAGTTTTGCAGAATTTGCAATTCAGAGGGTAAAGTATGGGTTGTTTCAAAGCATCTTAGAAAACTCTCCCGGTAATTTGTCTTGTCAGGCAGTCTTTTCAGCAATTCAAATCATTATTATTTTGTCCTTTCTAAACATGCAACCCCTCATTTAACTATAGGAGTAAATGTTTTCCCAGTGTCAGTATGAAAAGCAGCTGCAGCAGGTAAACGGCCAGACGGCAGAGTTCTTCCTCCTCTGTGCCTGGCTGACTCACCTCTGCCCTCAAAGCCTTGCAGAGTCCTCACCCTCCAGGGGGGCATTCACCCGCCCAGACTCAGGGCTACAGGAGGCCGCCCTTGGTAAGCGACTGTTGTGCCCCCCCAGACAGCAGCAGCACGGAATCCTGCCACCCCTGGCCCAGGAGAGGTGCTCAGCAAATGCTGGAAGGAGCAATAAACAGAGATCTCTCTGCCTTATCAGATGTTGTGGCAGGGACATGGAGTGTGCCCCAAAGGTTTATGTGGGGGGGGGTGGCTCGGTCCATGGCATGACTACTGAGAGATGGCGGATCCTTGAAGAGGAGAGACCCAGTAGAGGTGAGACCTAGAGGAAATGAGACCTACTGGCGGTGGGACTCAGAGGTGGGGCCACACAGGAGGTAATTAGGTCACAGAGGTGCTGCGCATGGAAGGAATTAATGCTGGTCTCCTAGAGTGAGTGAGTTTCCCTGAGGATGGGTTATTAGAAGAGTGCAAGCCCAGTCATGAAGCTTTCTGGTCCCACCATGTGATTGTTCCTTATGCCATGCCTGCTGTAAAGTGATGTCGCAAAGGGCAAAAGAAATGGGTCTGTCCCATCTTGGCCTGTCAGCCGCTAACACTGTGAGCCTTATAAACTTCTTTTCTTCACTAAGTACCCAGGCTCAGAAACTTTGTTACAGCAGTGGAAATGTTATAGCAGGTCTTAAAGAAGCTTTGCTGTTTCTTCAACTGCACTATCCATGAGGTTCTTTCCAACAAAGAGTAAAGAGCCAGGCAGAGAAACAGACACAGAGGACTTTCTAATCATTGTCCCTCTGTCTCAGGGCAACAAAGAGTAGCTTTGTCTGAAACAATCCCTCTGTGTCAGGGCAGCCGCTACACCCTGTGTGGCCACACCAGTATCCCACACACGTCCTCACTGGCCTCAGCAGAAGCCCCATAATCTCCCACACTGTCCCTCAACACAGGTACTATGAGTCGGTAGCGTCAACTGGACCAGGCAGCATTTCAAGGGCAATGTGCTAACCCCTTCTCAGGATCAAACCTGCAGTCCTGAATGTGGGACAGAAATTTTTAGCTGTGTTGAATTAGAGCCAATGTAAGATTTCTGCCTCGCTCTCCCGATCCTTTCAGGAGCATGATTTAAGACAGAAAGTAGATTTCCTTTGCTGAACAGGATTTTCCCATTAAGGTGACCTCCTGAAAACGTTTATCTGTAAGAGTATGCACCCAGATCCAAGAAAGTGTCCAACCTATCTCTGGCTGACACAGACACCAAAACCACACACACCGTGGAAGCATTCACAGACCTAGAAAGTCTCTGAGGACTGCTGTTTTTCCCTTAAAAAAAAAAAGTTTTTAAAAAACTTAGACATATTTCTCATAAAGAAGGCTAGGTCTGTGCCTCTAATATTTGAAAAGTACTGAAATTTTAAAATGTTGAACTGGAGCTCATGTTCAAAAGCAGAGAAAATATGCTACAATAATGGTTGTCTTGATGACAGCATCACACCAGCCTAGATTCAGAGTGAGGAGGAAATCCCATTCACTGTGCCTCTTATGCATAGGAAAGTGTTTCTGTTAAATCGCTAGGTAGGGAGGCCCTGCTGCCACTGCCCACTGTGCCCATGTCCTCGCAGAGCACGCCTCTTCCGTTGGGGCACTCGCCATGAGCTGAGTAGGCAGCTATTCTGTGGGGCAGGTCACCAGCTCTCGTACATAGTTACTTCTTAAATTGCTGCCGGTCATTCTAGAGGAAGAAGTGGTACACTGTGCATGGCAGAAGCAAGCGAGATAGCAAGGAAAATCTGTCACCGCAGCAGGAAGTATACTGGGAAAGCAACCAGCCTCTTCTAGGTCTGTGTTCGTGAGGGAAATACGATGTCCTGCAGCTTCTCCCCACATATGCGGGGAGAGGGGGAAAGGCAGACCAGCACCCCGGGTCCCACTGAACTCCAAGTCCTGTCCTCCCTGTGACAGCCCAGCCAGCTCATTCAGGTCTCTGTGTTCCTCAGCCTACAGCTGCCAATCCATAAAATGCCTCACTACAGCTGGATGCAGCAGGGCACACCCATAATCCTGGTATTCTGGGGGGCTGAGGCAGAAGAACTGCAGGTCTGAGCCCAGCCTGAACAATTTAGTGACTTACCAAGACTATCTCGGAATAAAAGCTCAAAAGGGCTAGGGCATTAGCTCACCATAAAGGCAACTTGGTTCAATCCCAAATTGAAAACAAAAACACAAACCTGGGCTGGAGGGTTAGCTCAGTGATTCCGGTGCTTGCCTCGCAAGCGCAAGGTTCTGAGTTCGATCCCAGGTAACCACATACAATGCTGGGCATGGAGACTCACGCCCACAAACAATCAATACCACATACCACAGTGCCGGGCCTGGTGGCTCACGCCTGTAATCCCAGCACTCGGGAGGCAGAGACAGGAGGATTGCTGAGTTCGAGGCTTGCCTAGGCTACATAGTGAGCTCAGAGCCAGCCTGAACTACAAAGCGAGACTGTGTCTCAAAACAAACAAACAAACAAACAAAAAAAACACAAACCAACAACTCATTTCTGCACTGGAAGCCACAGGCCACACAATGGAGAAAGAACAGCTGACAGCAAGTCCCCCCACGTGGCAGGCCATCTGCATTTAGGGAGTACCAACCCAAAGTATTATTTCAGTTTTTAAGAAACCGAGAATAAAAAGCCTGCACTGCTCATCCCCACACCTACAAACCCAAACTGGAATCTGGACCTCAAATGCTTGCTCCCTCGTTGGTCTCGTTCCCTCTTCTGCACCTGGAGGTAAACCACTGTGACTGCCACAGTCCAGGAACTTAGCTGATGCATTAAAGCATTTCCTGAGTTCAGTATTCAAATTGCAGCCTTGACTATGTTCGTTTGGGCTGTTTTCCAGAATATTTGCTTGGCAAATACATTCCAGGAGTGCTTTATGGTTTTCTTTTTCTTTCCTTTAAGATGGTCTGCATAAAGAATATTTACCTCAGATAAATGCCTCTCCACAATACAAAGAATGTCTTTCACATCTATTAGAAATTATTTTATGACAAGCGTTTCTCTTTCTGTGTAAGCCCTGGGTGCTGTGGTCACAGTGCCAGTGCCAGTGAGCACAGAGGCACAAATTAAGACATTACGAATACATCCTTATTACTCTAAGTAACACAAGTATTCATCCAAATGCCCAAATTATATGGTCACACCCCACGTAAGTGGATATTTCTTTTAAAAGCAACCAGATGTCTTGTGTGGTAAAGAAAGCATCTGAAACATTCAGACCTCTTGACTACAGAGCAAGCAGCAAACTGCTTCAAGTATCTACATGCTTGTTTCAAAGAAGGCACTGAGAAGCAAGTTCTAACCCGCTAATTAAGAGAACCTGAAAAGGGGTATAGAAGACAAAACTACCCAGTGGCTTGTCTTTGTTAATTGGCCTGTGGCTTCTGGTTTACCTGAGTCTTTGAAAACTGCCTTTGATACCCTGTGATTGTTCATGGATGACCAGCGCTGCTGTTGACCCCCCAGCCCTGGATGTCAGTGATGAGCAAAGACAGGGTCCACCAGAACCTCCTAGGAAAAGCTGTTAAGAGCTGAGATCCTTGGTATCAGCCAATCCCTAAATAATCTCCACTCAGCAAAGAAGTCACAGTGAGGACAGTGACTGTGAGCTATCTAGACCCCTTGCATAAGGAAATTAAAAAATGGTGATTGCAGAATGCAGGGACTAACCTGAATTCTGAGATGATCAGCAAATTAAAGATCTATCTGACCAGTGAGGACTGCGACACGGTGAGGACAGAGTGGTATGGTGGGTAATGAAATGGACTTAATTTGGAGCAATAATTATTATAACCTGCCTAGGTTATAAGCAAAAATGGGTGTAACTTTTATACCCACCTCATTTAAGAGGGTAGGGGTCGGATGCCTGAAAAATGATGATGAACTTGTAGTTATTTTGGAATTATTTCAGAGCAAGAAATGAATTTGTATGTTGAAAGAAGGAAAGAAAGGAAAGAAGGAAAGAAAGAAAGAAAGAAAGAAAGAAAGAAAGAAAGAAAGAAAGAAAGAAAGAAAGAAAGAAAGAAAGAAAGAGAAAGAGAGAGAGAGAGAGA